>JAOTQR010034183.1:0-15907 GCA_025774065.1 Solanum ossicruentum | reverse complement strand
ATGACTCTAAATCACATCTAATATACTTTAAATACTTAGGAATTGATCCTAGCATATATATACAACCTAAAAGTCACCGGTCCACCTACCTTTTATAAAATCTTATGTTAGAACTCAAATGCTAAGAAAGTTTTTAGCTTAGCTTCGTACGAGAGGGTTCGTGTGACCTTATATCTTCTCCAATTCTATTTCCACATTACAAATTTGACTTTAACACTTTTACTCAATTAAGAATTGTTAACTAAAATGTTATATCCTACGAAGAATGGCTCAGTCTTAGCTAAAAATAAATTTGGGGTGTTACATTTTCTTACCTATCTTATACCATATCCAGCTATTAGGTGACCCATATTAGTCCTACTATCTTGCTTTAGGCTATGTTTTTAAAATTATAGTTAATTATTGTTTTTGGGTAAAGTTTGGCAGCTAGTAGCAAAAGTCACATGGGGTTGCTTTGTGTCTTTGTTGTTTTTTTGTCTTTAGTTGCCTTTTGGATGCAATTGTTAATAAGGACTAGCCTTTGATGCATATAGGAATAAACACCTAAATTTTGGTTAGCTTGAAAGAATATTAGTTGGTATATGATTTCATCACTTGTTTTGGCTTCTTCATGATAAATATTATTCAACCTTTTGATCTTTAAGAAATTCACAGTGTACTGTAATATTTGCACATTATTTGCTTCTTAAAGAAAAATGTGATCTTTATCATTGTGTTGTTGAAAAGAATGTGGACTGACCAACCATCGTTGTAGTGGAGTTGTGAGTATTCCTTCTTTGTTATCTAGAGGTCTTAGGTTCGAGCATCAAGTATGATGGCGATTTTGTTAGGTATTGCTTTCTCTTCCTGGCGTGAATCTGGATTCATGGGGTTATCAGATACAAAAGTTTGGCATGGGGTTTGAATTTGGGTTTTCGTCGTTCATTGCTTTTGGTCTGCAGCTGTTAACCAGGACTAATCTCTGATGCAATAGTAATAGAGCTGGGATGCCTCAATACTAAACAATAGTTTTTTAGAGTCTTTTCTTTAGTTAAATTTTTCTGTAGGAAAAATGTTATATAATTGAAGCTAACCATATGGAGTTACTGAAAATGATACTGAAGATTAATTCAATATTATAATAGGTACTGTTTGAGAGTTCTTTTTATCTAACTGGAGCTTCAAAATGATTTCTTATGGTTGACCCTTTCTCCAAGATTCATTTGGGATGAGTAAATCTTACAGTCTTCGTCACATAAGCTTTTTTTGGTTTTCAAATGTAGGGAACTTGAGATTATTTAAAAATTAAAACTTTTTCTTTATCATTTTATTCTTGAAAAAGCTTTTAAAAGAATCTAATTTACTCATAATGCTCCTAAAGTGACACTTTTGAGTTGAGAGTCTTCCAGAAACAACCTCTCTATCTCTATGAGGTAGTGATAAGCTGTGCATACATTTTACATTCTCCAAACCCCACTTATGGGGTTTCACTAGGTATGTTGTTGTTGTTGTTGTTGGGTAAGACACTTGATTGATCCATGAGTAGTAGATAACATCAACTCCTACAAATTTATATTGCAGCGTTACAAATTAGGAAATTAACTAGTGGCATTTGATTGTTTTCACAACCTTGTCGACTATACAACAATTAGTTTGAAAGTAGTTTGTGTTATACTGCGTGGGAGCATATATTTCAATCATTTATTGACAAGGTGGCATGAGCTGTTCATCATATGGCTGAACAAATTTAGAGTAAAAGTTAATTATTCACAGCAATTGATCCTTTTTCAAGCCAGATACTCTAGTCTGGTGGACCCCTCCTATAAGTCCTAAAAAAGAAGAAAAACAGAACAACATTGGAAGCATTTGACGGGTTGGAATATACGAAGTGTAATGTAAAAGTAATCAAAAAGAGCTACTTATAGCTAGTAAAAACTTACTTTTAACTTTCTTTCTCCTTGAAACTTCTTTTCCTTAATGGTCCTTCTTGCTTTGTGGATTCGAGACATGCACACAGTCATTCAAGGTCTAAGAGTCTCCAGGAGCAATTTTGTGGATAGCCCTGTTTTAAAGGAGTTTGGCCACCTAAATCCGGTTATGGTGTTTGTCTGGCTTTTACTAGGTTAGGGTATTTTAAGGGTTAATACAAAATAACATCCTACCTATCAAATTAGAAAAAGTAAACTACCAATATCCATACCAGACACATTCAACATGCTTGTCTTGGAGTAGCGAGCAGTCCACAACACAATGAAATGGCAAAATGGCAAATTAAGACAAAAGGAAAGGAGGATTGACCGTGTTCTCCATCTGCTGTTTATCACTTACCAGTTAGATGACATACAAATGAAATCTTATGTGTCACTGGAATTTAGTGGAGTTGTGTGTAGTTTAGATATTGAATAATACTGATCTTTATTTTGAAAATATAGTTTTTCAAGGCTTTGATTGCTTTCTGGATTAAACTTTAGACCTTGTGGTTTCTTTGATGTCACTTTTCTGTTCTGATATTGCTTGGTAGGAGGGACAATAACTGGTTGGTATAATTTGATTGTTTATATGAGAATATCTAGATTGATAACCATATCGTGTAAAATTGATGTTGAATTTTTAATACTGTATGAAATGATATTGATTTCCTTTGTTTTCTGTGTCTTTATTTTAAACTGCGCCAAGTTTTTGACTTTTCAGTTCTCATGAGTTTGTTTAATATGGATTGAGTTACTTGGAGAAGTTTGCTGCTCTTGTTGAGATTATTTTAGCAGTTGCTGAGATCTGCTGTGACTTCTTCAGCAGTTGCTTAGATCTTCTCCAGTAGTTGCTGAGACTTCTCCAACAGTTGCTGAGATCTCTCCAGCAGTTGCTGAGACTTCTTCAGCAGTTGCTGAGATCTTCTCCAACAGTTGTTGACACTTCTTCAGTAGTTGTTGAGGATTGTTGAGACTTCTTCAACAGTTGTATACAATTTCTTTGAGCTTTGTATATATTTGTTATACATCTGTTAATCTATTTTGTTGGTTAAATTAGTTAATAATTTTTTTTTATAACAGATAAATGGCTCCAAGGAAGAAAAGAACAACAAATAAAAGGAGGAATACTAGAAGAAAACTTATAGATGAAGAAGTAGAAGAAAGTACAAGATGTGAAAAGTCTAATGAAGAAGAAGTAGAAAAGACAGGGTCAGAACATTCCATAGATGAAGGAGCATATGGAATAAATGTTTCTTCTACAAATGTAGAAGAAGAGGATAGAGGAGCCAAGGACGAACAAAATGGTACAACTATTCTAGAGAAGGAGACATCTCCTATTGCTGAGTCCTTTCCAATCAACCCTCCACCGAATACCTCATTTGTGAAGACAATTAGGTATACAAATTACAATCTGGAGTAAATGATTGATAGATATCCGGATTTAAAAGGGTCTGATAATATTAAATCGGTATTAGGTAAGTTTTCTGATTTCAAAAAGATTTTGAAAGAACAATAATTTAGAATATTCTTTCGATCTTCTATTTTTGGAAATTACTTGCGCCTACATAATAGTACTTTTACATTTCAAATGAGTGCTTATCAACTTCTTCGTCGTCAAATCTATTGCAACCAAAAGGAGGAAAATTGGATAAACTTAGTGGCATGCCAATTTGTTTTGGCATGAAAGAGTTCGTTATTATGACTGGTCTAAATTGTCATATGAAAGAAGCATATGATGAAAAAAAAGATGTCTCCGGAGATAAAAGTAGACGACGAAAAATTATTAAGTTGATTGGAAAGAGTTGCAAGAGAGATGAGTTGGTTAAGCATCTCAATGATAAAGAAGTTGATAGGGATGTAAAACAATCATTGTGCTTTCTTTACTTTGTCTTTAGCATGCTTTGTGCTAAAGATGTGAACACCCTAGTTGATAAAGAATGGATTTTACTCTCTGCGGATATAGAAGCATTTTCTGCTCATCCATGGGGTCATATTAGCTATGATCTCACAATTCAACATCTTCTCCAATCAGTGAAGCCTAGTGCAAACACCACCAATCTTTATGGCTTTCCATAGACTTTTATGGTAATTTTTATTTTAATTTAGTCCATATTTATTTATTTTTTTATTCTTTTATGCGTATAATATTTTGACCTTTGTATGATTATTTTATTTAGGGTTGCACATTTGATGTTATTCCTTTCCTCCGAAAAAAGTGTAAGTTTAATGCAATATTTAGCTCTTGCTTATTATTAAATGACATATCTTTGTAAAAAACTGTTTCATCATCTTGGGCATGACTAGATTGGGTTGATTGTGTAGTTCTCGGTGTATTACTGCCAACTTCAGGAGAAAGAATGTGTTGACCTTCACTCTCTTTATCTAGAATATCCATACTCATCCAACCGCATTCATCATTTAGTATTTGTTGGTCAACAAATAAATTATGGTTCTTTACCAATCTTTCAACATTGTAGACCCTTAAAATAGGTCTAGATTCATTTTCCAAATAAGTATTCAAACTAAGTTGAACTTATTTTAAAAGGAGTCGTCTTCTACTTTTCACCACAACTGTGCATGTAAGTGATGACAATGTTTTTCAACTCATAATTTAATCCACAATAAGTAATGATTTTATTTGCAAAATCATCATATGAGATACCTAGATGTACAATTGATAGATTTGTACGACCTATGGATTTGTCTAATCTAAGAATCAAGTTTACAAATGTGTTTCCTGAAAGTGAAAGCAGAAGAACACACAATATTTTTACGTGGAAACACCTAGCTCACAAAAGGTGAAAAACCACGATCTATACCCCTACATAAATTTTTTCCAACTTCACTAAATCAACATGAGTCTCAACAAAAAGATTACAAGATCCTAGTAATCTATGACGATGCAAACTTCAAACGAACTATAACTACTCATAAACTTCCCAGGACAAAAACAAATTCTTCGACTCAAAATAAAGATGAAACGGACTGCTCTTTTTCTTACTTTTTGTCTCAGTAGATGACTTTGAATAATTTTCCTCTTTTGATCTTGTTGCTCAAGAAGTTTTCTTCCGGTCAAACTCCTTGATCCACGCCTTAAGCTCCATTAGACTTCTTATTCGCTTAAAAGTCTTTCTTCACACCAACTCCTTCTATAAGCTGTAATTTCTGAACTGACTTCCTACTTTGATGATGTGTCCTTATCTCTAAGTAATTTATCCATTCTGCACCTTATGGCATCCTATCTTTGCGTCTCAAAACCAGTGCAATGAAAAACCTGATCAATCAACATGTTTCATTATCCAGTGGTCATCATCAAAACTCCTCTGGACTCAACATATTCCCCCTTTTTGATAATGACAAACCTCTTGAGTATCAACATCCTTCCATCTCGCCTGCAACTACTAAGAGAGAACTTTAAGAATGAAACAGGTTAAAATAAGGGTTATAAAAATTGCACACCTCAGATGTGACTTCCCCCTTTTGGCATCATCGAAAAACTAACTTTGAAACAACTTTACCAAAAATGAGTACACATAATCAAAGTGCACATAGTAAGCACCAAAAGATAGAGTGAGCTAAGAAACAACTTACATGTATTGAAGGTAGCAAAATTACATGTAAGTTCATCATACAAGAGCAGTACAAGAACAAAAAATAAACCAGAAACAACTACTTAGCATCCTAACATAGTGATTGATGTGGTAAGTAGACTTGCAAAAAGAGATAGGTCAGAGAAATAGGTCAGGTGGAGGGAGCAATGGAGGGAATCAACAGGGTCAGCTTGTGGACAAGTTCAGTATGATCAACCCTTTCCTTGTGAGGCTTTTCTTCAAGGTCTAATATCCTGGCAAGCAGGGCACTTCTCTCTTGGGCAAAATCTTGATGGGCAGTGGCTAGTTCTGCTGTTTTGGTATCTAGGGCAAGTTGAAGTTTATGCATAGGGATGTCAGCACACTGCATTGAAACAGGTATAACAGCATGGTTCACTTTTCCAAGTACATCTTTGGTTGTCTGCATGGTCCAGACTTGGACAGGAACAGAATAAGACTCAAAAATCTAAGAAAGCCAAAAGCCATAGGGAAGAGCGTGCCCATTTTTATTTTGAACTAGGACCAGTTGCATATGCTGAAGGATGAGGCTTGGCAGATTGATAGGAACCTCAGTATCAATCAGTTCCATTAAGGCCAGGTCAAGAAAATTTGCCTCGGGCCTTCTTTCCTTCCTAGGAACAAGAACTTTATGCACTAGATCTTAGTACATATAGTGAAGAGAGGACATGTCTTTACGCTAAACTCGTTTGTGCCGAGTCAGGGCAAGATTATTTGAGAATTTTCTAGTAATGTCGAAGGCAGAAGGAAGGTTATCAAGAGGAGTCCAGTCTTTGCGAACATAATCTGCCCATTCTTAGTAGGGATCCCCAAGAATCGCCCAATATCAGATACACCTAGGTTGATGGACGTGTCTCTAACAGTGGTGATGAAAACAGAATCACACACTATACCCCTACCATAGAATTCATACATGTCTTCTTTAGCAAACTTTCATTGAGTATTTCCTAAGAGAAACAGGTTAGCTTAACCCTGAAATTCTAGCTTAGAAACAAGAATGTCCATTTCAGGACTCCCATACCCTGTGACAACTCGACCCTAAATGAGGGAGGGCTTCTGAAAGTGAATGAGAGAGAGGAAATGTGGGTCAGTTTGGTCGATAGAAGGTTGCTTACCATCACTCTCTATCTTAGAGTCAGCGGAAGGAACAAGTGGAGAGATTTGTTTCTCCCTGCTAGACATGCCCTAGATTTTGGTGGATTCTTGGCAGTGATAGAGGATTTCTTGGGCAAGGGAGAAGGATAGGAATGAGGGGGTTTAGGCATTATACGTTTGTTCACATTTTTCTAACCTGTCTTAGCAACAAGTCACCATGTGAAGATGAGGAAGCAGGAGCACTCCGATGTTTCTTGCTTTGATGGAGGGCCTGTTGAAAAGTAGCATCGTCTTTCCATTTTTGACTCCTGGTCTATGATACCCTAGAAAGAGCAGAGATGGGAACCCTTTTAGGAGAGGGAAAATCATTAGAGACTTCAATTGGGTCTTCGGTGATTCTCCTCAGACGGCAGCGAAATGGCCTGGAGGGTGATGCATCAGGAGATGGAACATCAGATGGCGGAGTATCAGAGGGAGTGGATTAAGCGGGAACAGTGTTCAACTCTTCTGAGGAAGATGGGACAACCCAGGAAGGTGACGGGATCGAAGATGCTTGAAAAAATGTGTTTGTGAATGACCCCCAATTTGCGAAATCGGCGATTTGGACTGGTAGAGGTGGTGGCAAATTTACTGTTATATGAACCACGATGGCAAGAGAGTCATCGTGTGTTGGTTCAGGGGTGCTTGAATTTGGGGAATTTGGAGGGGATGCCATTGAAGAGTAAGGGTTTTCTGATTTGGGAGAAGGGAAGTCATTCACTTTATAGAGAAATGTGAGAAGTGGAAGAGTTGAGTGATGAAGGGTTTAAATGGATAGAAAGGTGGAATTTGAATGTCAACAGGTGAAATGAGTGACGTGATGGTAGCCGTATTGTCAGTGTGAAGGAACAGTTGAGTTCTGGCGACAAAGTAATGATGATGACATGAGAAAAGAGAGAACAAGTCAAATTACCTGCTTCATCCACCAATCACTATATTGAACACAAGACAATTGTTACCTGATTTAATTTCATATTTCCCTCAGTCTTTGCACCTGAACTAGTAACCTACGTACTATAATACACAACAAAGTAAACTTAATCCATGTTTTTGAATCTTGGTGAAAACCATATGCAAGACTTGAAATGAGAACTCATCCTACATTTTTTTTCTTTTTGTTTGTTTTTTATTTTTCAAATATAAGATGTTCTAGCCAATCATTCAGGGGATGTATGCAATCTTAATCATCCCCAAGTCTAATTTGATTTTTTCAAAATGTTCTCTACTAAGTGCTTTAGTGAAAATGTCAGCAATTTGATTATCAGTACTACAAAATATTATTGAAACAAGACCTTTTTCTACATTATCAGGAAGAAAGTGATGTCTTATGTCAATATGCTTTGTTATTTTATGTTGTACAAGACTTTGCAATATTAATAGCACTGGTGTTATCACACAGAATAGGAACACACTCGACATCCATACTAAAATCTAGCAACTGTTGTTTGATCCATAGTAGCTGTGCACAACAAGATCCAACTGCTACATGCTCAGCCTCAGTAGTTGACAAGGCTACTGAATTCTGTTTCTTAGTGGACCAAGAAATCAAACATGTTCCAAGGAAGTGAGCCATACCAGAAGTACTTCTTTTGTCCACTAAGTAGCCAGCATAATCAGCATCAGTGCATCCTACAAGATTATAATTGCTACCTTTAGAGTACCAAAGTCCTAAGTCTGAAGTTCCCTTGAGATACCTGAAGATTCTTTTCACCACCTTGAGGTGTGACTCCTTAAATTGGCTTGAAATCTAGCACAGAGACCCACACTAAAGACAATGTCAGGTGTGCTAGCAGTGAGATACAAGAGAGACCCAATAATTCCTCTGTACAACTTTTGTTCAATCGGTACCCCCTTTTCATCAACATCCAATTTTGTAGCAGTTGCAATGGGAGTATCTATATCTTTAGCATCCTCCATTTTAAACCTTTTGAGAAGCTCTTTCACATACTTTTGTTAATGAATGAGAGTTGTAGTAGGAGTCAGCTTGATTTGTAGCCCCAAGAAGAAGTTAAGTTCCCCCATCATGCTCATCTCAAATTCTCCATTTATCAGCTTGGAAATTCTTCGGTCATGAGCACATTTGTTGCTCCAAATATGATATCATCAACATATACCTGCACAATCAACAGGTCTTTGCCATTTACTTTTAGAAATAACGTATTGTCAATTTTACCTCTAGTGTGTCCATGATCTTAGAGGAACTTTGGCAATCTTTCATACCAAGCTCAAGGAGCTTGTTTCATCCCATACAACGTCTTATCCAACTTGTACACATGATCTGGAAATTCAGAACTTTCAAATCTAGGAGGTCGCTTCACAAATACCTCCTTCAAATAGCCATTTAAGAAGGCACTCTTAACATCCTTTTGATAAAGAGTGAACTCCTTTTAGGCTGCAAAGGCTATGAGTAACCTGATAGTGTCAAGTCTGGCAACCAGAGCAAAGGTTTCATCATAGTCTATGCCTTCTTCTTGATTATACCCTTGGACCACCAGCCTTGCCTTGTTTCTTGTAACTGTTCCATGCTCATCAAGCTTATTTCTGAACACCCATTTTGTGCATATGACGGTCCTTCCTTCTGGCCTGGGCATAAGATGCCATACTTTGCACCTCTCAAACTGATTTAGCTCTTCCTGCATTGCTAGTATCTAATCTTTATCCTCCAATGCTTCCCCTACCTTTTTTGGTTCCATCATTGACAAAAAGGCTTGGAATGTACACAGATTCTTCATCCCTGATTTAGTTGTGATTCCAGAAGTTAGGTCAGTTAGCATATTTCCCAAGAGATGTAAGTCCTGATATTTGTAACTCTTTACCACAAACCCCTAAGGTTGTTCAGCAATTACAGGTTTTGATTGGGCAGACTGTACATCAGTAGATTGAATTTCAGAATCTGTAGTTCCCCCTGACTGTGAGCTTTCAGGTTGTCCTGTAGTGAGATAGGATTGTGTTGTAGATGAACCAGGTCCCATTTGTTGTTCTTATATCTTGTGTGCCAGCTCATAGTCATCCTGCAGGTCAATCTCAAAAACACCACTATGTTCATTAAAAACCACATGAATGCTTTCTTCTACATAGTTAGTTCTTTTATTCAGCACCCTATATGCTTTACTATGTGAAGAATATCCTAGAAAAATTACTTCATCACTTCTGGTATCAATTTTTTTTCAAGTTATCTTTCCCATTATTATGAACATAGCATTTGTAGCCAAATGTCTTAAAGCGAGAGATATTTGGTTTTCTGGCTCTTAGTAATTCATAGGGAGTTTTGTTCAAGATAGGCCTCAACATGCATCTATTTAGAATGTAAGTAGCAGTATTTACGACTTCAGTCCAAATATTTTTAGCCAATACACTAGCATTTATTGTTGTTCTTGCCCATATCTTCTAAAGTCCTATTTTTCCTTTTGACTACTCCATTTTGCTAATGTGTCCTAGGAGCGGAGAAATTGTGATCTATACCATTTGTTAAGCAAAATTCAAGAAATTTTACATTTTCGAATTCTATTTCATGGTCAGATCTTATGGAAATTAAGGAAGTCTCCAACATTTTTTCCATTTTCTTGATGAAAATAGAAAAGAGATCGAATGACTCTTCTTTAGAAGCTAAGAACAGTGTCCAGGTAAACCTTGAATAATCATCCACAATGACAAACATATACCTTTTACCTCCTCTGCTTCTTACCCTCATGGTCCACATAAATCAATGTGAACCAGTTCCAAGCACTTGGTTGTACTTACCTAGTTCTTTGACTTGAAGGATGATCTTACTACTTCCCCTTTACACATGCACTGCATACTTTATTGTCTTTGAACTTAGTTTTAGACAACCCTGTAATCATGTCCTTTGATGCCAAAGTATTTAATTGCTTCAGACTTGCATGTCCAAGTCTTTTGTTCCAAAGTAAAGGATTATCAGCAATAGCACTCAAGCATTTCAAATTTGTTCCAAGCATTCCCATGATGTCAGCCTTGTACATATTCTTATACCTAGAGGCTAAAAGGACTATCTTCTTTGTGTCCAACTTTACCCTATAACTTGCAAAAGTGAATGTTACCTTGTTACCTTTATTGCACAACTAAGAGATACTCAACAGGTTGTGCTTCAATCCGTCCACATGGTAGACTTCTTCCAGAGCCCTTGATTCATTTCTTCCAATCTTCCCAACTCTAACAACAATTCCTTTTCTTCCATCTTTGAAGGCAACATTTCCCTCATAGGTGCAAGTGAAAGGAATTTGTGTTTGTCTCTAGTCATATGCCTTAAGCAGTCACTGTCCATGTACCAGTTCTTGCTTCATTTCACTAGAACTTGCAAAACGAATCAGGGGTTAGTTTTAGGAATCCAGACTAGCTTGGGTCCTTTCTTATTGTAAAAAGGATGAATGAGATCTCTTTTTCCCCAACTAGGTAACATGTTCCTTGACCTGTTTCTTTCATTATTATTATTAGGCCACTTTCTGTACACATGACTAGTGTTCCTGTTTCTAACATTATTAGCAATTGGACACTCAGTAGTAGGGTGACCAACTTTACCACAAAGATAGCACAAGTCAAAAGATGTGGCATTTAAAATTCTATTCCAGCTTTCTCATTATGACTCCTATTTCCTAGATGATTCACAATTCTAGATGACTGAGTCCACCTATTTGCCCTTTCTAATCTAATTTTAGGGTGGAAATTTCCTGACCTTCTTATTCTCACTAAAGAAATCAATTTTGCATTCTTTCAACTCAGCCTAAACCTTTTGTTGTTATCACTTATTCTTACCTTTTTCAACCACTGTCAACTTAAGTATTTCAGATTTTAAGTTTAGCACAAAGTTATCAAGATTTTCAACCTATTTCTTCAACTTCTCATTTTCTTCATTAACCTCTTTCAAACAGTTTTTGATCTCAAGACTTTCAAACTTTTGATCTGAAAAATCTGTGATCAGCTAATCTTTTTCATTAGCTATTTCTTGAAAATCATCAATCAACCCATTCATTAGCAAAATTAGCTTTCTTTTTGAAAAAAGGGGGAAACTTCTCTTTTAGTTCATGAATACTTACCTCAGACTTTTCATCCTCTAGATCAGATTCCCCAGCAGCCATGAAGGCAATTTCATCTACATCCTCAGTATCAGATTCCTCAATTCCAAATCCCCAATCAGCCATTATAGTATATTCCTCTTTCTCCTTTTGCTTTGCAGCCTTTTATTTCATTTCTTTCTCAGCTCTTTTCTTCTTGAACTCAATTCCCATTGTGGATATTGTTTGATATGATGATCCATCTTTCCACATTTGTAACATCCTGACTGGTTTTTGTCATCAGACCATTTCTTACTTCCTGAGTCTCTTGACCACTTCCGATTACCTATTTCTCACTTGTCTTTTCCTTTCCCTTTCATAAGGAACTTCTTGAAATTCTTAGCTAGAAAAGCTATTTGTTCCTCATCTAGATCTGATTCTTCATCATCAGAGGCAGCCTTCAAAGCTAGTGATGTTTCACCTGTTACCACTTCCTTCTTTTGGCCTTCCATGTTCATTTCATAAGTCCTGAGATTCCCAACCAATTCATTTAAGGTCATAGTTTCAATATCTTTAGCTTCTCTGATGGCAGTAACCTTCACGTCCCACTTAACTTTGGGCAAAATTCTCAGAACCTTATCAACATGTTCCTCAGGAGTGAGGACCTTTCCCAAAGAAGCCAATTCATTGATATGCAATGTGAGTCTAGCCATCATGTCCTGCAGAGACTCATTTTTCTTCATCTTGAAGGTTTCATACTCAGTAAACAACATGGCAACCCTGAGCTTCCAAAATTGAGCAGTACCTTCATGTGTGATACTCAAAGCATCCCAAATCTGTTTAGTGGTGGTACAGTTTGATATCTTGTTGTACTCATCATGTCCCAGTCCACAGACTAGAATGTATTTGCCCTTAGCATTTTTCCTCATAGCCACAAGGTCATCAGCAGTAAACTCTTTTTGTTCTTTAGGAACCTGTTGACCTTCCACAGTTTTCATAAGGATGGTAGGCCCAATAGTGATTCTATCCTAGAGCTCGTAATCTTCTCCTTGCATGAAGTCTTCCATCCTAGCCTTCCACCAACCAAAGTGAGTTCTGTTGAAGAGTGGTGGCCTGACAGATGATTTCCCTTCTCTATGTCTAAGAGGTGGTGCAGTATTTATTTTGATCAGTTCTTAGGTATTAGCCTTTAACAAGAACACCCGCTCTGATACCACTTGTTAAATTTGTACGACCTATGAACTTACCTAATCTAAGAACAAAGTTTGAAGACGTGTTTCTCGAAAGTAAAAACACACACAGTATTTTTACTTGGAAATACCTGGCTCACAAAAGGTGAAAAATCACGACCTGTACCCCTACAAGAATTTTTCCCAACTTCACTAAATCAATGTGAGCCTCAATAAAAAGATTACAAGATCCTAGTATTCTATGACGACGCATACCTCAAATGAACTACAACTACTCATACACCTCCCCGAGCTTATGTTCCCCAAGTCCTCTTTTTAATTCTTTAAATAAGAATTTAAAGTGAGGTGCAAAACCATTTCCAACACCACCAACAACAACAGAGTAGAGAAGCCCCACAAGGAAGAACATGTTGATTTCACTTATGTGTATATATATATATATATATATTATAAGACACATAGACACAATTGGTTCTTCAAGTTTCTGTGTCTGCCATATGAAATCAGATTTTTTGAAATGCTATCTAATTTAAAAACCCCACTTTAGTAATGCTGCCATTTGATATCTCACCTTTACTGATTGGGAACAAAGGAGATAACTATGGATTTCCACTCAATCAATTGTAGACAAATTTCTAAAAGTAAATATTACACTTTTCCTTTTATTTCTACTTTATTATGAAACTAGTCTCACGACACGTGCGTTGCACATATTTTTCGATTTAATGATACAAATTAAACTTAAAAAAGTATATAAAATACATTGAAATATGTATATGTGATGCAGGATGAAATAATTTTTTTTTACAAATATATTTTAGTATGTTATAGCAATAGTAGAAACTTAAAATATTGTGCAAGGAAAATACTAAAATATGTGTGTAATGTAGGACGAAATGAATTACTGCTATGAACATATTTTAGTATGTTATAGCAAGTAAATTGTTTATATTTGAGACTATTAATATCACTTATTATCGTCCAAAATGACTTCTGAAATTTTTTTACAACCTATTACACCTATTTAGGTAGTCATTCTGTTTAAATTCACACCCATAAGCCAATATTTATTTTTGCAACAACTGTCATACACTTATAAATTATTATATAGCGTGAAAGTGTATAACAATAACAATGACCTTAAGTATCTCTAACTGCGACATCAAACTTCTCTTACAATTTTCAACTGTTATCCTTGTTAAAAAAAATCAAAATTTACATCAAATCAGCTCAAATTTTATAGACAACCATATTCAAGAAATCTAAATAGCACTCACGTCTAGTTGCTCATAAAAATAATATTTAAAATTTAACTCATTTGTTTAAGCATGTTCAACTATGATGGATATTATATTTATAATGTAATCTTCATCATGCTTACAAAAAGCTATAAACTAATTTTTCAAGGAATTCATAATATTTTTATTGTAATTGAAATATTGCGATAATCCTTTTATAATTATTTTTTTTATGGAGCATTAAAGAAAAGATATTTGTCATATTCCTTCTTCACAATAGTAACGTTTTACTGGTACATTTAGTTTTTGTATATATTTATTTTTCTATGCAATATTTCTAAAAAAATACATGAAGAATGAATTAGAAGAGAGAGGATAAATTAATGGAAGACTATAAACCTCCATTTTAGCCACTCTAGATATGCAAAAATTAAATGAATTATTCTTTTCAAATAAACATTCATAGTACTTTGATAATTAAAAAAAGAAAAAGACAAAAACCTGAAAATACTATGATTATATAAAATTCATAGTTGCAAAATATTATCAACTTAACTGTAGCTTAGGTCAATATTTTTATGAAATTTGTAGCCCTTGCTTCCTTTCTTCTCCTTGCTTCATGTTGTAAAATATAACTTTTTATTTTATCTTTTTTTTTTTTTGTATTCTAGAATAGTCTGTGGGCTTAGCCCAATATGTAATGCATTCTCTTTATAAAGAGACACATTGTACAAAAGCTAGATAGAATAGGTAGAACAAAAAACCCTTATTTTCAAGTTGGTATCAAAGCCCTCTCACCATAAGTGGCCGCCAGAAAATTTTTTCCGGGGACCTTTTGGACCGAGAATTGATCCTTTTTTATTTTTCTCTACTACCCAGATCTGTCCCTGTCTTGTATCTTGTTTTCACGCCTTTCCCAGACGCTCCTGCTCCAAAAAGATTAGCCGCAGAAAACAGTTTTTTTTCCTAGTTGTCGTTCCTTGACCCTGTCCCTTTAATATGGCCGGTTCCGACAATAGTTCAGCAGTTGTACACACTACACAACCTGAGGTGACCTCTCTTGGACATAATGACCTTCCTCCTCTTCATCAGAGTTATCGACTTGATGGCTCAAATTATTTGTCGTGGTCTCAGCTTATCCGCACTACCATTAAAAGTCGCAATAAGGTTACTCATCTTGATGGCCCTGCTCCTGCTGCTACTGATCCTAATTTTGTTGTTTGAGATAATAAAAATTCTCTGATTATGACTTGGTTATGGAATTCGATGACTCCTGAAGTGGGTCGTCATTGTATATTCTTGTCTTCTGCTAAGGAGATTTGGGAAATTGTTCGTTCAACCTACTCTATGAAACAGGATATGGCAGCGCGCTATGAATTGCGCAATAAAATTTTTTCTACCAAACAAGATTCCTTGTCTGTGACTGCTTATTATGGTGTTTTGAAGGAGTTGTGGACTGAGCTTGACCAATTTCAGAGTTTGAAAATGCAGTGCACTGCAGTTGCTACTGCCTTCGCCAAGACTGTGGAGAATGAGCGTATTGTTGATTTTCTTGCAGGGTTAAATTCTGAATATGATCCTATTCGGGTTCAGATACTTGGTAAAGATACTTTACCATCTCTTTCTGCTGTTTTCAATACTGTCAAGGGCGAGGAAACTCGTCGAGGAGTCATGATGCATAATGTCATATCCGATAAATCTACCATGCTTTCATCATCTAATGTTGCTGCTTCTAAATTGATTGATGGATCTGCTATGATTTCAACAAGAAGGGATAGT
>JAOTQR010034142.1:0-15913 GCA_025774065.1 Solanum ossicruentum | reverse complement strand
CAATTAAATTTTTATCCGCCAAATTCACTTGCTTCCATACTCCCGCACCATAAGTTAGTTAAATTTAAAATATACCTTAATCACAACAATTTTCCGAATGAGCAATTGACCTCCATTTAGTTAATTACGGGGTCTAACACTACTGCTCACCAATGTCTCCTAAATCTCTCTACGAACCCCTAACTCAGTAACTGTGGCTAGTACCTGGACATGCACCATGGGAAGATGCAAAAATATAGGGGTGAGCATTGGTAACACGCACCCAGTAGACATCATCGGCTGACCGAGTGAAGTAATATAAATATAGAAGGATCAAATATAGAGAATTGTAATAAATGTAGAAAATTGAAACTTGGATCACGGAGTACACGTGTCTGGAGAATCACCGAACCCCAACTAAACCAACCCAAGTGGTGTGCAATGATACTAACTGATAAAACACAAGTAGCCCCAAACCATAACTATCACCGAGCTAAGGTATAGTGCCTTATTAGAGTGCAAGGCCCTAATATCTATGCCAGTACGCCGATTGGGCCCCTATAAGCCCAAAAGGTACACTCACACACAATCTAACTAATAGAATCACCATGGAACTCACAAAACCACCATAAAACCCAACTCCCAATATCACATGATCCAGGGGTCAGCTGTACAAAATAACTAGAATCTAGCAATAGTCATGCCAGATCTAAATGTAAATTTTCTAAGATATCCTCTGTCCTAGTCTCAATTAACAATAGTCCATTCTTTGTAGCAGCACAACAACCCTGTCTAGCGGTAATCTAGGCAAATCAACAAAAAACATACCTGCGACTCATAACTACTAGAAACGACCCTACCATAAAAGTCTCAATTACCATATCACCATCTTATAACATCACTACGCTTGATCCCCCACTAATAAAAGTGACCTTCCACTACCTCAATACCTGACCCAGGATAAAAGAAGCTCAGAACCCATACTCAAGTAGGCGATAAGCTAAACAACGCAACTAAGAATGTAAAACCATAACTCAAGTACAAGAAATACTGACAAAAATAATTGGCAAGTATAGCCAGGAATCCGACTAACACAATCCCAGGCATATAACAATTGCAACAAGCCACCAGGGCAGAGTGGTCAACAGCTCAGCTGATAATGCAATAATATTCCATCCCACATTAGACACCCCAATTAAGCCGCCCGGCATAACATTTATCTCATAATCCATCACCAAAGAATCAGGAGAACCACATATCAACATAATCATCATAACATGATCATAACCATAAAGGGCATAAGGTGTAGCCAGGGGTATAACTGACAATCATCCCCTCAAATACTATGCAACTCTCATATCCAACTACCCACTTCAGTAGTCAAGCAAAAAAAGGATCATAGGTATAAATTACAGGGTTTTCGCTTACAGTTAGCCCCCTAGAAACATAATATCATAACATATGTGACACTACTCAGAATCTCACCAGGTATAGCATACTCATCCGTATTGGGAAACCCAACGAGTCAGACCAGTGGTCAAATAATCAAATACAAATTTACACAGAACAACAATGCTTAGTACCACCTCATTCACATCCTCTCCCCTTATGTAATATTTGTTTGAAGTATTCACAACCCACACAACCTTTAAACAATAGCTAACACACATGTATAGGTTTTACAAAGTCCAAACCTCAACAATATATCCCGTTGCTCCATAAACAGTCACCATATGACCAGTAACTAATTGCGAAGCCTATCTTTAGGTCTCCCATGATCTCAATGTTTGTAGTCTTCCTATACCGTTGCCAAAACTCGAGGGCATCCAGTCTCTGCTCTATGGCCTATGGAGAATACTCCCTATTTGGGACTGACGATGCAACATTACCTCGGCTTGGAGCATGTCCGCTATGCAACACACGCGTTATAGGGTGAATCAAATTAGATTTTAGGAAGTTGACAGACTATTGGTGATATCACACGACCAGAATCAATAATACAAAAGTTTCCTAAACATCCCGTAGCATCCTAGAGATAAGCCAAGGACATCTTCGCACCCATCCACAAGACTCTACTAGACAGTAGCTCTATATAGATGAGACCAGTGAACTTTAAGCTCTGATATCACCTTTTCATGACCCGGTCCCGGTCATAATGGCGCCTGTTAGATCCCACCTATAGGTAAGCCAATTACCCAAGCCACAGGGTACCTGTCCTAGCTCTCTAGGCAAATCATAGCAACCATAACAATATAAATAACCGAAACCTACCAAGAACCTGGAATTCAACTGTACAGAGCTACTAATAGACTCAAAATAAAATATATATAAATATACATACATAACCAGAATAACAATCTACAGATACAAACCGTACTACATATACAAAGCTAGTGTCTGAATACAAAATATGGCAGTCAAAATAGAAGGAGACTGCAGAATATCATGAGTTGCTACTGCTTACTGATGTCTCCTAAATCTCCCACGAAACCCTAACTCAGTGACTGTGGCTAGTACCTGGACCTGCACCATAAGAAGATGCAAAAATGTAGTGGTGAGTACCAGTAACAGGCACCTAGTAGGCATCATCGGCTGATCGAGTGAAGTACTATAAACATAGAAGGCTCAAATATAGAGAACTGTAATAAATGTAGCAAATCGGTAACTGTGATCACGGAGTACACGTAGGAGAATCACCAAACCCCTACTGAACCAACCCAAGAGGTGTGCAATGAAACTAATTGACGAAACACGAGTAGCCCCAAACCATAACTGTCATTGGGCTGAGACATAGTGTTGTACGCGGGTGCAAGGCCCTAATATCTATGCATGTGTGCCGATTGGGCCCCTATAAGCCCAAAAGATACACCCACGCACAATCTAACTGATAGAATCATCACGGAACTCACAAAACCACCATGAAACCCAACTCCCGATATCACATGATCTATGGGTCAGTTGTACGTGGGTGTAAAGTTCTAGTGTCTAAGCCTGGACGCCCCCGAGGCCCCATAAGCCCAAGGGGAACACCTACACACAATCAGGGTATGTATAGGTGTATGGATACATAGGTAATCAAGCAGGTTTTCGACCCATCCAGTAGCCAGTATCACGGGGCCTCGAATCCCTAATAGTCACACAGGGCCTCGAAACCCCTTCCCAACCAGGCCTTCGATCGCGACAGTCATCAAGGGCCAGATGGTTTGATAATATACATAACAGTGGGACATATCCCCTGTGGGAGAAAAAATCCGCCTAACACGATTAATAGGGTCTCAAACCAAAGAATAATCATCTGGGCCTCAAACCTAAGAATAGTAAACTAGGCCTCGAACCATGGAATAGTCAACTGGACCTCGATCCCAGGAATAGTCAACTGGGCCTCGAACTCAGGAATAATCAACTAGTGCTCGGACCTCAGAATCGGCATCCGCCACCTGGCATCTCAACCGTGGTCACCAAACTTGGACCACTGGGCGCGACTCCCAGGTCTCAGACATTCGGACGTGACCACTAGAGCTCGAATAGCAACGAGAAGCGTCATCTAGGCTCGAGGTATCAAAACAGTCCCTTACTTAACCAATCTGTTTGGATCCAAAACTCCAAAGTCATATCGTGCCCAGAGTGAACATAGGTGAGACACTCACAACATGTACACACACACACACACACATATATATATATGTACCACACAATCCAGTATACACATCTGTATGTCACTATCCCTCAGATAACACTAGTGAACCCCAACGTCAAATAAAGATAAAAAAATACACAAGGATTAACAACTGTATACAAAAGTATATGCCTCACAGACTAATATAGGGTCATGCCACCCAAAGCCAAATACACCACGTTCCATTCAATCACAACTACTTTGAGTAAATATGGGTTTCGATCCCGAGAAAAACTAACCAACAGGGCCTAGGCCCAAATATATAATCACGGGGTCTTAGACCCAAAATGTAACCAATAGGTACACCACAAGTATCCAAAACAACCAAGTCCAGTAGCATCATATCCATACCAGAATCAGTCTAATGTAAACTATATCATAGGTATCCCAAACCAGTAGGCCCGTCAGAATCATATCAATACTAGAGTCAATCCACAGTACGGTATATAATCAACAATAGCTTCACAACCAACATATCTCAGTAGCTTCAGGCTACACATTCATACAGATAGGAGTTAAGCCAGAATACATACCTATCTCAGGGATTAGCCTATATCCAGCCTTTACAAGGACTTTCAAAGTTCCACAGTGGCAAAACTTAGCTACTATAGTGGCTACAACTAGTATAGTCCAGAATACGACAAGTATCCCAAAATATTTGTGGTTACCCTATATGCTAAGACGACGACTATCCAAGAAGACAAGTGTTAACAAATCATGACAAAAGTGTTAATATGTATAGCAGTAAATATAACTAACAATCATCCTCAAAACATATATACCTATCTTACTTAGGACTTTTTATCACAACAACTACTAATATACATGTATTTCAACTCAGTCTAGAGGTAAGGAAAGCCAAGCCTACCTGAAAAGCGAATCCACGTGCTTCAGAGCAGTCCACGTGAGTTTTACCATGTCTAACCACCTTCAAATACTGCTCAACTATTAAAATATGAATACAATATAAACACGACTATTTTGACTGTAATATCTCGAGAAACAGGGGAGAATAGGTCAATTGCGACTAAAATAGAAAAAGTGGTGCCCATGCCCAAAATGCCAAACCAAACCTCGTAAAATAATATCTACGTCACCTTGAGCCTATATCCAAAAATTGAGTTCAAAACGAAGCTCAGAACAATCAGAAACAGCCCAAAAACCACATAACATTTCTTATTGAAAATAACACATACATACAGCAGCTTCTCGGCCAATCTCCTTAAAAATACAATCAACTTAATAGAATTCGAATATACAATGATGTAGGTCTCGAAAAGTAGTATAATTTAGACCCAAATTTCACTTAATTCCTACGAGAAACGGCCGAGATATCACAACTCGAAATTTCTGGAAAACAAAACTACAACATAACAGCAGCTAAAATCCTATTTTCGCACCAAACGAGCGCTATCAATTAATTTTGACATTACCATAATGTTTTCCTTGCAAAAATACATAAAATAGACCAAAATTTCATCAAATCCCGACTCAAAACAGATAAGAAATCATAGATCAAAGTTTTCGAAAACAAAATCAATATACAGCAGTGAAACATCAATTTTTACCTCAAATGATGCACCAAAATCAATTTCAAAAGCTCCCACGATCTTGCTCTCGGAAAAAAAATATAAATTAGCCTTTTGAATTACCCAAAATAGATGAAAATGAGAGAAATTATTGCAAGCTGAAGTTTTGCTCTACATTTTGGCAATTCTAGAAAATGATACGTATATATCTATTCTTTAACCGACCTGCCACGTGACATCTTCTCAATGGGCCACGTCATTCATCGTCTTTTTATTTTCAATAACTTCTCAAACTTAATTTCGATGCTCTAGCCTCATTCAGAGAGGGAAAAATACAATCCATATATGAAATCTGATCGGAAATGATATTCCAAATTCAATGGTGCAGTTAAAATTCTGATAAGAGGCCGTTTTATGCTAATGTGGGTCCCATTTCCCAGTATCGAGGTTTATTTAAGGAGCCAAAATATACCTAGAAGCCTCAAAGACTGAACGAAAGGTCCTTCTACAACAAACTAGATGTTCCGGATCCAATGGTGTGGTCAGAATTTCTATTTGGAGCACGTTTACCAATGACGTCAACTATTGATCCATTTCAACGACTAAATTTGTAAAACTTGATATAATAACACTTGACATGCTCCTAGCCTAATTTGCCCATTTCGAAGCTGGTAGAACCGTCAGAATTTCACTCCGAGGTCATTTACTAGGACTTTACCTGAAAATTTATTTTACGATTACAATGTCTTATTTACCCTGAGACATAGTATAGATGTCGAATGATTTACCCAACTACCGAGAGAATCTGTGCCAATAAGTCACAACTAGCCCAAGGTTGCTATGCAAATTCTCAAACTGACAAAATATTCACGGAACCACAAAAATGACCTGGAGGGTCATTACAACATCCCCCACTAATAGAACTTTCATCCGCGAAAGTAAGAATGAGGACATACATGAAGACTCTCGTTCGAACTATATAGGTATCCTAACCCCAAACTTACAACAGACTGTGAATACGACAGTCCTAGGCATGCTAAGCATCAAACAATAGTTTTGGCTGCCCCAGCTAATCAGAAATATAATAACCTATCAATATGCATTTGAGAATCAGTATAACAATCTATAAGGAATCCTCAGAAGAACAACCTCTCAGCCCATCAACTTAATCCACTAACCCATAACAGGACATCACAGGCTAAATATATGTGCCTTTGGTATACTAGCCGATACTCAAACAATCACAACTATCCTTAACTGTATCCATATTTCACATATCCAGATCTTACCTTGTTTCTCGTTCCCTTGTGCAAGATATCTTTACAACTTAACCCTAGGTGGCTTCCCGACTCAGTGATACTAACTCAGTCACATGCAATAACTAATGTAATTATATTCCACCGCAAGAACCTATACCCTTTTCTCTTGCTGCTCAGGCAGTCACAGTAACAATAGTAATCATATGTGTGGTAAGTACTCAACACATCATCCCAATATAATCGCTTATTGACGTAATGATCATTAGTAGCTTCGAACTAATGATAGGTCTCCACAACACAATAAATGACCCGCATACAAATCTCTCGCACCCTCACAACCATTATATATTCAGAAACACACCAAATACACAATATATTAAACACCGACAGGCTCCTTATATATTCCTTGATACACATGTATACATCACATTTAACACCACAGTGCTAACGAATATTATCATTCAGTCACAAGCAAAGTACCACGAGTAGGGAAGATAAAATAATATTAATCACATACTTGCTAGCCCCAAAATCAGTTAAGTAGAATCATGTAATGACCCTGAAGGTCATTTTTGGTATTTTCAGTCAAATTACTATTGTTACCCTTCTTAAAAGTTGCCTTGAGTCATCATCGCTAATGCTAAAAGTCAGATTTCAAGAATATGGTGATAAGCTTGAGTTTTTCAAATGAAAGAGTTTTTAAAGATTTAAGTTGAAAAATTTGAGTTTTCTGGCTGTTTTAAGTTTCAATTATCGGATCATGATTTGGTTGATTCCATCAGCTCTTGAATACCGAATTTGATCTAGGGGAACTTGGAGAACTTAATTTGGAGTTAAAATGAAGATTTTAGGTTAGAAGTTGTATTTTTAGTTGTTACCGAAACCAAAGTTTGACTTCGGTCAACACTTGGGGCTCAAAAGATTGAAATTCTAAAAATTTTGATAGTTCCAGATGGTCAAACTAACACTAGAAATGGTTTCGCTGCAATTTTTAGAGCTTCTGAGAATATTTTGAGTTTTTGATTCTGAAACTAGTTTAAATGAGCTTTCTCAGGTTTTGGGTCAAGGAGGCCTCAATTGCAAATTCTAATATTTCCATTGGATTTGGAACATCGAGTTTGGTAGAGAAGGACCATTCTCTCAGTTCTCGAGGCTTTTTAGGGGTCTTTTGGTCTCTTCGGTAGTTTTTTATATTGGGAAATAGGACCCACATTGGAATAAAACGATCTCCCATGAAAATTTTGACCACACCAACGAGTTCGGAATATCCTTCCCAATTAGATTTCATATATGAAGCGCATTTTTTCGACTCCAAATGAAGCCGGAGCATTGAATTCAAGTTTTACAGATTGCTGAAAATGCTGAAACGGGCAGGTCACGTGGCCCAATAAGGTCCTGCCACATGGTAGACCCGGTTTCCAACCCTTAAAGCTGCAGAATTTTGCAGAATGTTGCAAATTTTTTTTGAAACTTCAACCAACAATTTCTCTCTCAATTTTGATCGAATTTGAGCGATTGAAAAGCTAAATTGTATATTTTTTCGAGGAGAACACCGTGGGAGCTTCAGAAATTGATTTTGGTGGGTCATTTGAGGTATAATTCGTGATCTTGCTGATGTGTTTTTAATATATTTTGGAAACTTTAACATGCGATTTCTTCCTCAAATTAGCTCCGTTTTTTGAATTGGTTTTCGCCATTGAATTCCTTATCACTTGGGGAACATTTTCATGTATAAATTTCCAGATTCCGACAGTATTTTTCTAGCGATGAAATTTTTGGACCGTTTTACCGTTTTCACCTGAACTAATTGATTTTAGTGTCGTTAGATTCATTATATAATTATGATGCTATATTTGAATAGATTTTGGTGAATTGGAGTGTCATAAAAAGGAAAAAGCTTCGGAATTGACGTGATTCGAGACTTTATATAAGGCAAGTAAATTTCTTAACCTTTGTTAATTATATAGAATCTTGTGCTTCTTGTGTGAGGTGTTGAGAACGATTGAGCTATTGAGTTAGTGTTGATGTTGTACCAAACTGTGTTGGTGTGAACTGTGCCTTATATTAAAATAAGGCATTTTCTCATTATTGTGTAAATATGCCTATTTGCATTGACTTTTATGACTAGTACTCTGTAGACTGAAAAAGAATGAGAAATAAAGAGGATGTACCATATTCGAGAGTCATGTCACACGCCACAACAAATACTATGATTCGAGGGTCGTGTCGCACACCACGACGGATACTAGGATTTGAGGGACATGTCGCATGCCGCGACGGATACTATGATTCGAGGGTCGTGTCACATGCCACGACAGAAGCATGGACTAGAAGTCACCCATGGGTCCTGGACTGTGAGAGTGTGTCTCATTAGTTCAAACATGCATCATTTTACTTGATATTGCATCGCATTGCATTACACCTCATTATCATTTATAAATGTGTGAGTGCTTTTTGTGAAACTTGTGATAGATGCACTTGATCCCTGGTGTTGTTGATATATAATAGTTGGTATGGTTACTGAGCTATATGTTACATACATTGTGAACTGTTAGGCTAGACTTATTTTATGCAGGTTGTAGTTGTGGGGGTTTGGTTGGAGTGTTGAGGGTACCTGAATTTTATATTACTTAATTTTGTGTTTATTATTTCACTTGTTGAGTACCGTGTGTTTAGTACTCACCCATTGCTACGATAATTTTGTAGGTTGCGAGCTCCGATTATCATTATGCTCTCTATTTTTCCTTGTCTAAGGCTCCCTGTGGAGATTGTGAGAGGTAGTTGTTTACCATCCAAGTTGACTTCTTACTCCTATTTATGATTTTGTTCTATTCTAGAGATAATATCATTTGATACTTGTGTTTCCTTTCGAATCTATTGTAATACATTAGAAGCTTGTGCATGTGACAACCAGGTTTTGGGAGATTTTTCATTAAGTTGACTTATCATCTGCAATTGAACTTTCATTTTTTTTATAATTGCGTATTTTAATGTTATAGTTAGGTTGTAGGCTGACTTGTCTTGGTGGGATAAGATAAGAGCCATCACGCCCATTTTTAGGTTGTGACAGTTGGTATTAGAGATTAGGTTCATAGGTGTCACATTCATACAAGCTGAATCTTAGTAGAGTCACAAAGATCGGTATTGAGACGTCTGTACTTATCTTTGAGAGGCTATGGAGACTATTAGGAAACTTCCCTTTATTTATTATCTCTTATCGTGCGTGGTTATGTTCATTGGTACTGAGTTATACCCCTGTTCTTTTGAGAGATGGCAAGGACTACAGCTACTATTTCTAGTGGGTAGAGGTAAGGCAGCTCCTAAGGCAGTTATCGAGGCCCCAGATAGAGGTAGGGGTAGAGCTCGAGCCAGAGGTCGTGCTCGTGGAGCAGCACCAGCGAGAGGTCATACGAGGGAGGTCTCTTCAGAGCGTACGACTGACCTTAAAGGGAACCAAGTTTCTTTAGAGCACGTAGCCTCACCTTTGTTACAGGATACTTTATTGAGAGTGCTGAATATACTTGAGAGTTTTGGCCTGAGCGATACTACGAGAGGCACGCCAGGCGATTCTCAAACCGAAGGAGGAGCTCAGACCCCAGATAAGCATCATGTTCCATAGGTCCATGATCTGGTGGAGTAGCCACCAGTGGGTACTAGAGTTGATATTGATCCTGCACTAGCTATAGTGGTTCGGGGTGCACCTTTGGCTACATTGACTAAGAGTGAGCACCGCTGCTATGAGATGTTTAGGAAGATAAATCCACCTCAATTTCAGAGTGGAAGGGCAGAGGATGCTCATGAGTTTCTGACTACTTGTAGGGAGTTGTTGGATACTGCTAGTTTAGCTGAGTCACACAGGGTTCGATATGTTACTCTTCAGCTTCGTGGGCTAGCCAGAGAATGGTGGAGGACATATCCAGTGTCTTGGGAGATGTTCTCTAGTGCTTTTTATGATAGATTTGTCCCTTGGAGTGTGAGGGAGGAGAGTCGATTGAGATTTGAGAGTTTGAGGTAGGATGGCTTATCAGTCACCAAGTATGAGACCAATTTCTGTTAGTTATCTAGACATGCTATAGCCATTATTCCAAATGAGATAGAGAAAGTTCATAGGTTTTTTAGAGGATTGACCTATTCTATTCGACAGGCAGTGTTCAAAGTATCTAGAGATGGGGCCTCTTTCCAGTTTGTTGCGAGTGTTGCTAAGGAGGCAGAGCTGATGGAGAGAGAAGAGTTTGGGGACACTAAAAGGGCCAGTGCATCCAGTCAATTTTCTGGTGCCTCATCTAGAGGTAGAGGGTTCTATAGAAGTGGTGGCTTATCCCAGCGGTGAGGACCATTTCATGCATCATTATCAGCTTCTGGGAGTAGTCAGACACATCGTGGGTCTACAGGGCGAGACAGCTATGGTAGTTCATTAGGATTCACACGTCAGTCCCAGAATCAGAGGTTTTGTTATAGGTGTGGAGATCCCAATCACTTGATACGATAGTGTCCCTTATTGGGGGACAAGGTGGGCCCCATACTAGATCTTCAGTTTAGACTAGACCATCGGCACCACCACCATACAAAGGGCGAGGTAGAGCTCAGACAGATAGAGGTGGATGCATTCTAGGTAGAGGGGCGAGTGGTTCCATAGTCCCACAGAGTAGGGGTAGAGGCATTGCTCAGACAAGCGGTGATAGTGGACCACATTGCTATGCATTTCCAGTGAGGCCCGAGGCAGAGGCTTATGATGTAGTTATCACAGGTATTATCTCGGTTTATCATCGATCTGCATCTATATTGTTTGATCCTGGATCTACCCACTCCTATGTTTCATCTAACTTTTCACCTGGATTCGACTTGCTATATGATCGTATACCTATACCCATTCACATTTCTACACCAGTAGGTGAGCCTTTAGTGGTGGATCGAGTGTATCGATCCTGTCTTATTTCTTTGTCTAGGTATGATACTTGGGTAGATATAATTATTCTGGAGATGGTAGATTTTAGTGTTATCTTAGGTATGGATTGGCTTTCCCCATATCATGCTATTCTTGACTGCTATGCAACAATGACCTTAGCCATGCCCGGGGTACCAAAAATTGAGTGGAAGGGTGATAGTGGTTCTTATCCAAGCAAAGTCATCTCTTACGTCTATGCTCAGAAATTGATTGATAGTGGGTGTATGTTTTACTTGGCTTTTATTCAAGACACTAATGTCGATCCACCTTCTATAGAGTCTATTCCGATGGTTCAAGAGTTTGTCGATGTGTTTCCTGCTGACCTTCCAGGTGTTTCTCCCGATAGGGATATTGACTTTCCTATTGATCTAGAGCCAAGCACAAATCCCATCTCCATCCCACCATATCGAATGGCTCCAGCTGAGTTGAAGGAATTAAAGGAGCAACTTCAAAATTTGTTGAGCAAAGGGTTTATTGGTCCTAGTGTGTCACCTTGGGGTGCCCTAGTCTTGTTTGTGAAAAAGAAGGATGGGTCCATGAGGATGTGTATTGATTATAGGCAGCTGAACAAAGTGAGTCTCAAGAACAAATATCCTCTTCCTCGTATTGATGACTTGTTTGATTAGCTTTAGGGAGCAGCTTTGTTCTCTTAGATTGACTTGAGGTCCAGTTATCATCAACTGAGGATTAGAGCATCAGATATCCCTAAAATAGCTTTTCGAACTCATTATGGCCACTATGAGTTTGTGGTGATGTCTTTTGGGGTGGCTAATGCCCCTACAACGTTCATGGAGCTGATGAACAAGGTGTTTCGTCCGTACTTGGATTCTTTTGTGATAGTATTCATTGATGACATCTTGGTATATTCCAAAATTGAGGCTGATCATGTTTGTCACTTAAGGTTAGAACTACAGAGGTTGAGAGAGGAAAAGTTATATGTAAAATTCTCCAAGTGTGAGTTCTGGCTTGATTTGGTAGTATTCTTAGGGCATGTGGTGTCCAAGGAGGGGATTAGAGTGGATCCGTCTAAGGTGGAGGCAGTTAGAGGGTGGACAAGGCCTACTTCAGCTACCGAGATTTGCAATTTTGTGGGGTTAGCTGGGTACTATCGACGGTTTATTTAGGGGTTTTCTTCCATTGCAACCCTATTAACCAGGTTGACTCGAAAGAATGTAGCCTTCCATTGGTCTGATGAGTGTGAGGCGAGCTTCCAAAAGCTCAAGTCTTTATTGACTTCGGCTCCCATTCTGAAATTATCTGAGATAGGTGTGGACTTTACAGTATATTGTGATGCATCAGGAGTGGGGTTAGGTAGTGTATTGATGCAAAGGGGTAAAGTGATTGCCTATGCTTCTAGACAATTAAAGGTGCATCAGAAGAATTACCCTATCCATGACTTAGAGCTAGAAGCTGTGATTTTTTTCTTAAGTTGTGGCATTATTACTTATATGGTTTACATTGTGAGGTCTTCACTGATCATAAAATCCTTCAGTATATACTCAGTCAAAGGGATCTAAATTTGAGGCAGCGCAGGTGGATGGAGTTGCTAAAGGACTATAATTTAACCATCCTATATCATCCGGGAAGGCAAATGTTGTGGCTGACGCCTTAAGTAGAAAGACTCCTAGCATGGGGAGTCTAGCGACCATTTGAGTGGAGGACCGACCTTTGGCTAGGTATGTTCAGCGTCTAGCTAATGTCCTACTCAGGTTCCAACTTTCTAATAAGGGCGATGTACTTGCTTTTCTTGAGACTCGTTCTTCCTTGATGGACCAGATTCGAGAGCGTCAGTTTGAGGACGAGAAGTTATGCCTCATCAGAGACAAGTAACCAGAGGAGAGGCTAAGGAAGTAGTGCTTGATCCTGATTATGTTTTAAGGATTGGAGGTCAAGTCTGTGTGCCTAAGGTAGGTGATTTGATTAGATTTATTATTGAGGAGGCTCACTGTACTCGTTATTCCATTCATCCAGGAGCAGCAAAGATACATCATGACCTGAGTTAGCACTATTGGTGGTGTGGTATGAAGAAGGATATTTCAGAGTTTATGGCTAAGTGTTTGACTTGTTAGCAGGTTAAGTGTGAGCACCAGCGGCCAAGAGGTGAATTTCAGAGGATGCCCATTCCTACATGGAAGTTAGAGCGAATCACTATGGATTTTGTGGTGGGTTTGCCCACTACTGTGGGCAGTTATGACTCTATCTGGGTAGTCGTGGATCGATTGACTAAGTTTGCCCATTTTATTTTGGTCAAGGTCAAGTATACAGCAGAGAAGTTAGCTGAGCTTTACATCAGTTAGATTGGATAGTGTGCCCATTTCTATTATTTCTGATTGGGGTTCACTCTTCATTTCACATTTTTGGAGGGCCTTGTAGTATGGTCTAGATACTCAGCTGGATATGAGCTCAGCCATTTGCCCTCAGACAGATAAATAGTCTGAGTAGATTATTCAGGTGTTGGAAGACATACTGCGGGCGTGTATGATTGATTTTGGAACATATTTGGACCAACACTTGCCCTTAGTAGAGTTTGCCTACAATAATAGTTATCACTCTAGTATTTAGATGGCTCTATTCAAGGCATTGTATGGTAGACGGTGTAGATCTCCGAATGGTTGGTTTGACTCCGCCAAGATGGACTCATTAGACGTGGACTTTCTTAGAGATGCTATGGAAAAGGTCCATATGATTCAGCATAGGTTGTTGGCTTCTCAAAGTCGACAAAAGAGTTATGCAGATAGGAGGGTTCAAACCCTGGAGTTTAGGGTAGGTGATCATGTTTGGCTTAGAGTGTCACCTATCAAGGATGTTATGCGGTTTGGTAAAAAGGGAAAGCTTAGCCCTCGATTCATTGGCCCATTTGACATCTTAGAGCGAGTTGGAGAGGTGGCCTACAAACTGGCCTTGCCACCTAGCTTATCATTCATGCATCCTGTGTTTCATGTCTCTATGCTCCGAAAGTATGTACCCGATGAGTCTCACATACTTTCATTTGATTCGGTGGCATTAAAGCCAGACTTGTCATTTGAGGAGGAGCTTATTGCTATTTTGGATAGACAAGTTTGCAAGCTTAGAAACAAAGAGATAGCATCCGTGAAGGTGCAATGGAAGAACCGTCAAGTTAGAGAGGCGACTTGGGAGATAGAATCAGATATGCGTGGTAAATACCCTCACCTTTTTTAAACTTCAAGTACTCTCTTTTAATTTATATTCGAGGATGAACATGATTTTTAGTAGTGGATGATGTAATGACCATGAAGGTCATTTTTAATATTTTCTGCCAAAATGTTATTTTTGTCCTTCTTAAAAGTTACCTTGAGTCATTATTGGCTAATGTTGAAAGTCAGATTTCGAAAATATGGTGATAAGGTTGAGTTTTGTGATTGAAAGAGTTTTTAAAGGCTTCAATTGGAAAATTTGAGTATTCTGGCCATTTTAAGTTTCAATTATTGAATCATGATTTGGTCAATTCATTAGCTCCTGAATGTTGAATTTGGTGTAGGGATACTTGCAGAACTTAATTTGGAGTTAAAATGAAGATTTTAGGTTAGAAGTTGCATTTTTAGTTGTTATCGGAACCAAAATTTGACTTTGGTCAACAGTTAGAGTTCAGAAGCTCGAACTGGAATTCTGAAAATTTCTATAGTTCCAGATGGTTAAACTAACACTAGAAATGGTTTCGCTGCATTTTTTAGAGTTTCTGAGAATATTTTGAGTTTTTGAGTCTGAAATTAGTTTAAATGAGCTTTGTCAAGTATTGGGTCAAGGAGGCCTCAATTGCAAATTCTGATATTTCCATTGGATCTGGAACGTCGAGTTTGGTAGAAAAGGACCTTTCTCTCAGTTCCCGAGGCTTTTTAGGGGTGTTTTGTTCTCATTGGTAGTTTTTGATATTGGGAAATATGACCCATATTGGAATAAAACGATCTTCCATGAGAATTTTGACGACACCAATGAGTCTGGAATGTCCTTTCCAATCAGATTTCACATATGAAGTGCATTTTTCCGACTCCAAATAAAGCTAGAGCAGTGAATTTAAGTTGAGCAGATTGTTGAAAATGCTGAAATGGATGGGTGATGCGGCCCAATAAGGGCCTGCCACATGGCAGAGCCGGTTTCCAATCCTTAAAGCTGTAGAATTTTGCAGAACGTTGCAAATTTGTCCCCAAACTTCAACCAACGATTTCTCTCTCAATTATGGTCGAATTTGAGCGATTCAAAAGGCTAAACTATATATTTTTCCGAGGAGAACACCGTGGGAGCTTCAAAAGTTATATTGGTGTGTCATTTGTGGTAAAATTTATGATCTTGCTGCTGAATTTTTAATATATATCAAAACTTTTAACATGCGATTTCTTTCTCATATCAGGTCCATTTTTGAATTTGTCTTCGTCATTGAATTTCTTATCATTTGGGGAACATTTTCATGTATAAATTTTCAGGTATTTTCCTGGCGATGAAATTTTTGGACCGTTTTACCCTTTTCACCCGAATTAATTGATTTTAGTGTCGTTAGATTCATTATATA
>JAOTQR010034121.1:0-51396 GCA_025774065.1 Solanum ossicruentum | reverse complement strand
CTACTCCCGCACCTCAAACGGATTAAATTTAAGACATACTTCAATCCCAACAATTAATAATTAATCTTAGGAAATTTCGGGGTTTAACACTTACCATCACTAACACTATGCTGTAGATGCTCTAATTGAAAATGTTGTTCAGCGGAGTAGCAATGGAGTACACAAATTAGAATGTCATGAACTTCTTGGCGACATGCTAGTCGCCTGAAATTCCAGGGGTCAGTCAATAAGCAATCTGGTTGAGGTTGTTCCTGTCGTCTCTTTCTGGGGACTCGATAAAGTGGCGGCATGAGCTTCCTCATGATTCCATCTACACTTGGGGAAAGCTAAAAATGGCTTTTTTAGAGGTTCTTCACTGTGTCGAGGATGTTGAAGATCAAAGATGAGATTGGGTCTCACAAGAAATTGCTAATTGAAGCACTATATGAAACTTAAGATAGATTTAAATGGAAGATCAACTAGTTCCCTAAACATAATCTCACTTATGACCACTTGAAAGAAGTCTTCTACAGGTCTTGGAACTTTGTGACTAAGCCTATCATTGATACAACATGTGGAGGATCATACATGGCTAGAACTTTCCCAAGCATCATTGTGATCTTGGATTAGGTAGCTAAGAACAATAGGGCATGGTATGCCATAGATGGAGATTGCTTTGGATTTATTTTCGAGATAACTGCGGAACTAGGAAGAAAGAGGAAGAATGGGATCAAGACATGACACATATGCGGACCCAAATGGACTTGCTGACAAAGAGGCTACTAGGTGGAAGATTAGAAAAAGGTAAAGCTATGGATACAATGCCCAGGTATGATGAGTCATGCTATGACTATGAGGAGGAAGCAAACTTTTTGGGCAGCCAAGGGGGTTATCGGACATTCAATTCAGGTAACCAAGGTCGGAACTATGGCTATCATAACTACTAAGGGATTGGCAAAAAAGAGCTGGATATAGAAATGACTAAATGGGAGAATATGTGCCACCAATGAACCATGAATGCCAAAATGATGGTGGTGGAAACTTGAAACTAGAGGAGATGATAACAAAGGTTCTTGACAAGGTGGAGTCCAATGAGGCAGCGGTGCGAGACATGAGGGGAGAAATATCCAATGTTCAAAAATTAGTCGACTTGCATTCTACCTCGATCAAGCAATTGGAGCAATATATGGGGCAACTGTCAACCTCATTAAATCAGAGGCAAGCTGGGTCACTTCATAGTGATACTATTCAGAACACGAAAAATGATGGTCACTGCATAGCTGTAACCACAAGGAGTGGTAAGGTACTTTCTAACCTTGTTGTAGCCAGTGATGTAGGTATTGATAAAGCTGATGGCAAGGTAACTGACCCCATGAAGGTGCATGATGATGATGCGGGTGATGAGATAGAAGTGGCACCAACAAAGGCTGAGGTTAGTAAAAATGCTAAAGAGTTAGGCAAACTAGTCTATCTGTCTCTTTCTGTCATTCACATGCCACCACCACCATTCCTTTAGAGGTTGAGGCAGAAGGTAGAAGATTACAAGTTCCAGAAATTCTAGTCTATGCTAAAGGAGTAGTCAATAAATATCCCTCTAGTGGAAACACTTGAGAAGGTGATGGAATGCGCTAAGTTCATAAAGGACTTAAACACTAAGAAGAGGATAACCAAGATCGAGCCGACAAACAATCTTCATAACTGTATCACCATTTCCATAAGGTCACTAGTTAATAAAAAGGAACATCCAGGAGCATTCACTATCCCATGCAGTATTGTGGTATATGACTTTGTACGGGCTCTTTATAACTTGGGTGCTAGCATTAGCTTGATGTCGCTGGCAGTTTACAAGCAGTTGGACTTAAGAGCCCCCTTACCCACTATTATGCGGCTACTCATGGTGGACAGGTCAGTGAAATGGCCCATGGGGATTTTGTGTGATATGCTGGTCTGTGTGAGTAGGTTCATCTTTCCAGTAGGCTTCATCATTTTGGACTGTCAAGTCGAATTTAAGGTTGCTATCATCCTCGAGAGATCATTTCTGGAGAATAGCAGGGCATTAGTAGATGTGAAGCATGGGGAGATCACTTTCAGATTGAACACTGAGAAGGTAAATTTAGTATGTGTCCGCTGCTATGAAGAGACCCAAAGAAGTAGAAGTAATGTTTGTCATGGACGTGGAGGATGATTGTTTTTCTAACATTTCGATCAAAGAAAAGATGAGCATGGATGCGTTGGCCGCGGTATTAATGAACTTCCTAGAGGATGGTATCAACAGGTAAGAGGTTAATGTATATGCTTTGCAGGGAAGGGGAACTAGATACTTTGTCCCAAGAAGTTGGACTTGGACTGAAAGAATAGACCGACTCCACCAACCAAATCTTCTATTGAGGAACCTCCTACTGTGGAGCTCAAGGAGCTGCCACAACACCTAAGGTATGGTCTTTTGGGCACTAATAACACTCTTCCCGTGATTGTGCCTGTAGATCTTCGGGAGGACCAGGTGAAAACATCGTTAGGGGTCCTCCAGAAGTTTAGAAGGGCTATTGGTTGGACCATTGCAGATATTATAGTGATTCCTCCTGCGATATGCACGCATAAGATCAAGTTATAGGATTTCTGTGTGCCCAATATGGAGCACCAACGCATGTTTAATCCACCCATACAAGAGATGGTGAAAAAAGAGATAATTAAGTGGCTAGATGCTGGGGTGATATATCCTATCTCCGGTAAAGGTGGGTTAGTACATTACAATGTGATCCTAAAGAAAGAGGGCATGATCGTGGTCAAAATAAGAAGAATGAGCTGGTCACCTTATGATTTGTAAATGGGTGGCGAGTATGCTTGGATTACCGGAAGCTGAATAGATGGACTTTGAAGGAACATTTCCCCATGCCTTCTTGGACCATATGTTAGACTAGCCGGTAGGTAGAGGGTGGTACTTCTTCCTGGATGGGTACTTGGGCTATTACATAGCCCAGAGGATTCGGAGAAGACTTCTTTCACTTTTCCATATGAGACTTTTTCTTTTGGAAGGATGCCTTTTGGGTTATGCAATTCCCCAGCCACCATCCAGCGGTGTATGATGTTGATCTTCTCTGAATTTCGAAGACACACTTGAGGCATTTATAGATGACTTCTCTATAGTGGGTGATTCCTTTGACGATTGTCTGCTGAATCTTAGAAGGGCAATATAATGATTTGAAGGGTAAACTTGGTCTTAAATCCGGAAAAGTGCCATTTCATGGTCAAGGAAGGGATAATCCTCGTCCATAAGATTTCAGATAAGGGTATAGAGGTAGATAAGGCAAAGATTGAGGTTATTGAGAAATTTCTAGCTCCCATCTTAGTGAAGGGGGTCCGAAGTTTTCTTGGCATACAGGCTTCTACCACCGATCATAAAATATTTCTCCAACATTGTACACCCACTGTGCAAACTATTGGAGAAAGATGCCAAGTTTTAATTTGATGACAATTGCCGGCATGCCTTTGAGACTCTAAAGCAAAAGTTGATCTCTGCACCAGTGGTAATTACACTTGACTGGGCTGCCCGTTTTGAGGTTATGTGTGATTTGAGTGGAAATGCTATGGGTGTTGTAATGGGGTAAAAGTGCAACAAGATATTTTATCCCATCAACTTCACCAACAAGACCCTCAATGATGGTCAAAGGAATTACACAGTGACTAAGAAAGAGTTGTTAGCGGTGCAATACTTATTTGACAAGTTCAGGGACTGCCTATTGGGCAAAAAAGTGATCATGCACACAGACCATGAATCATTGAGATACCTTATAGTAAAGAAAGATGCTAAGCCAAGGCTAATTAGAGTGGTTCTCCTACAACAAGAGTTTGACTTTGAGGTCCAAGACCGAAAAGGGACTGAGAAGTAGGTGGTAGACCACTTGTCTAGGTTGGAGGATGAGTCAAGAGCTAAGGATCGATTGAACATGAATGATTTCTTTACAGATGAGCAGGTGTTGGTAGCTTCTATTGACTTAATTATTTGGTTTCCTGATTTTGCTAACTATCTAGTGAGTGACATTATGCCTGAGGGCCTTAACTTTCACCAGAAGAAAACGTTTCTTCGTGATGTGCGCATGTACCTCTGGGATGAACCATATTTGTTCAGAACATGCTGATGGGGTCATTAGGCATTGTATACCAGAAGTGGAGATGATGAGCATCATGGAGGCCTTCCACTCCTCTGCAGTGGGGGGGCATCATGGTGGTGCCAAGACAATAAAGAAGATCTTGCAATGTGGGTACTATTAGCTCACCATCCATAAAGAGACCCATGACTTGGTGTAGGGTTGTGATCAGTGCCCAACATCTCTAAGCATCAAGAGATGCCCTTGACTCATATTCTTGAAGTGGAAATGTTTGACGTATGGGGCATTGACTTCATGGGACTTTTTGTGAGTTCCTATGGCATGAGGTACATCTTAGTAGCAGTGTACTATGTCTCTATGTGGGTGGAGGCAGTTGCATTACAAACAATGAAAGCAAGAGTGTTGTCCACTTTCTGAGGCGGAACGTCTTTTCCAGATTTGGGACCCCTAGAACTATCATTAGTGATGGGAGTTCTAACTTTTGTAACAAGATATTTTGCGCTGTGCTGGCTAGGTATGGAGTATGACAACACAAGGTGGCCACACCCTATCATCCACAGACAAGTTGGTAGGTTGAAGTTTCTAATAGAGAGATCAAGGAGATCCTGACCAAGTTTGTGAATGCGATTTGAACTGATTGGGCCCTAAAACTGGATGATAAACTATTGGTTTATAGGACGGCTTATAAAACCCCTATTGGCATGTCCCTAAATCAATTGGTGTTTGGTAAATCCTAGCATCTACCAATGGAGTTAGAGCACAAGACACTCTAGGCTCTAGAAAAGCTGAACATGAATTAGGATGAGGATACTGACTTGAGACTTGACCAACTCAATGAGCTGGATGAGTTTCGTCTCCAAGCTATGAGAGTGCAACACTTTACAAAGACAAGATGAAGTTCCAACACAATAAGCACATTGCACCACGGAGTTTCAGTGTTGGTGACAAGGTTCTTCTCTACAACTCCAATTTGAGGTTGTTCCCAAGTAAGCTCAAGTCTAGGTAGTCTGGCCCGTATAAGATTGCCCAAGTATTCGTACATGGTGCAATAGAGCTAGAAGCTGAAATAGGGCATCGATTCAAAGCTAATTGGCGACGAGTGAAGCAATACTTGGGTGTTGTAGATGATGCCTTAGTGATTGAGATCGTGCAGCTTGATGAAGTCTGAGTAGTCAACATAGCTGCATTGTGCCGCGATAATAAACCAATCACTTCATGGAAGCAATCCATGCATTGTAATAGTTAAAAAAGATATTAGTATGTCATGCATTTTCTTATTTTTGATTTTCTTGTGCAGGTAAGTATAGGAGTCACTTATGAAGTGCATGTGCCTACGCGTGGTGTAGGTGATGTTGCTCAAGTTACACCTCCTTTTTAGAGGATAAAGTGGCCATTGTCAAGATATTGAACCTAACCAAGGTTAGGATGGATCCTATAGGGAATACATCAACTCAAGAAATTCACCAATATGCAATCTGAGTAATTAACATACTCAATTCTCCAAAAAGGGGGGGGGTTGCAATAATCAATAAGAAAATAAGACTAACTAACTATTACGAGAGAAAAGTCAATAATGGAGAGCAACTAGGGTTTTATGTTCCCCATGATTCCCTAACTCAGTATCACCAAATAACCTAATTCTTGTCTAGTGTATAACATGCAGGATGGTAATTTAAGTTCACCAAGCCCTTTGGACAAAGGCGAGAGGTGAATTTCACTATGCGACTTGGCCCATCTACATATTATGCATTACTAACCATTACTTATTAGTCCCAGTACAACCTTTCCTTGGCCCAGTTCAGTTGATTAGATGAGAACACATAAATCGAATCCTATTAATTAATCTCTTTTCCTATTTGTTACTATCTTGATCCAGTCAGTAACACAAGGCGGGTTCTAATGTTTTCCAGCATTAGAAAACATGCAAAACGAAGATAATTAATTAATGCATGTATATACACCATCCAAGAATTATGAATTATCCAGTTTTACTTTGTAAGTTCTTCATAGTTCCGATAACCCTAATTGTGGATTTAGCTACTCATGCTATGTGTAGATGAAGAGATTATGAATTGAGAAGACATAATTAAATATTTACACAACAGATTTAAGAATAAGAAATCCAAGTTCAATGAAAATCAAAATCTTTAAGATCAAATTCAACCACAAGTGTTCTCAAAGACTCTCATATAATTTTCTCTCTCAAAATAGTGAGTTCTCTCAGTACTAGGCTAAAACTTATCATAGCTAATGAGAACTTCTGAAAAATAATCTAAAAGATCTATTTATAATAATTAAAATTCAAATCCTAAATGACATAGGAGAATTGGTTAGGACGCCTAACGAAAGCTCTAAACGACCCGTATTGAAGTTTCTGGCCCGTAATCGGGGTCTCGTATATTATTGCTGGAAAACTAGACTTCCTCCTTATGACTCGTAAAATAGTTTACGACCCTTAAAAGGGGGTATCATCTGATAAGCTTCAAAAAGTCTTCATTCTTTGATCCTCAGGGCACGAAACGTCTTCTACGACTTGTAAATGCTTCTATGACTCTTCTCCATGTTTGTAGAATTAACTTTAGAAACTTTTCCCCTCAATGGATTCCTTACTAGACCACCCTACGGCTCGTAGAATCGTCTATGACCAATAACGTGTCTTCTATGAAAACAAATCTGCAACAACTTCTGTAACTTTCCCCAAAAACATAGCCAACCTGTAATCTTGCAAATATAGACACAAAAACACATAAAACCCACTAAATCGCATTGAGAGCACACAAAATTCTGAGTTTTAAGAATCAACAGTATTGTATTTTGGCAGCACATCAACACCCTCAACTAAAAATTGTGGCCTATCCTCAAGAAACAAACTCAATCTATATAGATAATATAGTAACACACAGACCTCAACTCAATGGCATACATAACAGAAATCTCAGACTTAGATACCCACACCACTTTTCAAAACAGGATTAGATAGCTACTTAGTAAACCAGTGCAAACTGGTGCATGTGACAACATAACTATGATAAGTAAGATATTATCAACAACCAACAATCACTGACAAGCCTATTGCTAACAATACAATACAAGTTTCCCCACAGAAAGAAGTCATATATTTGATACTTAGTGATGTTCCCATGTTTAGCATTGGGACTATACAAAATCACTCACTCTCATAATAGAAATTCATGAATAATGACTTCACCATAGGCTTTCCCCTGTACTCATGACTCAGACCTTCAACTAATTGGAATAGGATCACTTTAGGACTTTCTAGATTTGTAACATAGGCTTAGGGGGCTTTGGTATGATAGTTTTTGAAAATAGTGACTAAAGCCCTTCCATGAAACATTGTTTTCCTATACTTTTACCATACCAACTTTGCTATTTTCACCTTATTCTCACTTTTCCTATTTCAGGATTTCCTGGGTGCTTCATTTTCATTTTTTAGCTTTTTGCCTTGTTTTTACAATTCATTTTACTTTTTAGCTCACATCTAAGGCTTTTTACTTATTTTTCTTGCACCCCGTACATGACTTTTCTCCATATTCCTAACTCATCCCCTTATTTTTGTGTTTTACTCTTACACCAACCACACTTAACTTAGGCTTTTGGCCTATGTTAAGGTGCACAATATCCATCATCCGAACGAGGGCCACTTTTAGTAGCCACCCTCAACTTAGGCTTTTTGCCTCAATCAAGGTACACATTGTTTAAGGAAAGACTAGGGCCAATTTTAGGATTTTTCACTAGGTAAGGCTAGATTAATCAGGTGTTTTCAAAGAAAAGATACATGTTATGCTCAAAAATTAAGAACAAGGGATTATATCATCATTTTCGTTGGTATTTTTGGCTAAAGTGGACTATTTAAGAACAATGACCTAAGATCCTTTCTTAATCCAATCAATTTATGATCTAACTTAGAGTAACATGGCAAGTTCTGAATTAGCACAAAACACATGAATCATGCTTGTTATCTTATGTACCCTCACTTATCAAATTAAGCTTACACTCATATGACACTGCATATATTATCAACAAAAAGACTCAGAAATCATGCTTGTTATCTTATGTACCCTCACTTATCAGAACAAGTATTGTGACACACTTAAACATGCATGGTTGCTATCTAACTACTAATTAAAATTTTTTGGTGGGTATCATTTTTTAAACAAAACGCAAAAACATGTTGTATGCCACAAGTATTGGTACTATATTCTACAAATATTATATAAATATCCTTAACATGCTGGTTCAATAGAAATTAAATATCCACGGGAAAAAAAAACACATGCAAAAAAATCTCAAGATAAAAAATTAGGGTGGTTATGGATCCAAGCTACTAAGACTTCACTGAAGCCCATAACTATCTGACCCCATCGAAAAAGATGTGCATTGTCCCTAATGCACAAAAACAAAATAAAATAGAACATAGAGGGTCAAATAATATACCTGGACACATGATTGCCAATCTGTGGCTAAGTCTGGCCACCCTTCTCCTGCGGCTTGGTTTGCTCAGTAGTGCACTTTGTCCGGAGGGGCCAGCACCCCTCAACCTTTACTCCTCTCGAGCTCATCGCATCTCCTTCTTATGTCTCGATCTCCTCAAAGAAAGCTCGAGCTCCTCCTTCTCTGTCATCCTCACGTACTCCTTCTCTGTCATTCTCACATGAACATGTCTCTCATTTGGCTCCTCATCCAATGAAGGTCTCTTCCCAAGGGAAGAACAGGTAGGCTTCTCAAGAGAAAATAAATCAACTACTGGAACCAGAGGTGTAGAAGATCATAGTGCAATCGGTGTCGCTAGTGCTGTTGTGAAGTTAGCTCGGAGCTGCTGGATCTTTATTTATATAGCCGACATGTCTGAAGGTTGGGCCTTACCCAATCTCTATTGTACTATCTCCTCAAAGGCATCAATGCGGGCATCTATGATAGAAATACGATCCTAGATAGTAGTGATCGTGAATGCCTGACTCCGACCCTTTGAGTCTGTTATCGCCTGGCGGACCCAAGGCCTAATCTGATGAATAAGTTGAGTAAATTATGACTCAGCATATGATAACCTTTCCTCCAAGGCTTGTATAGAAGCGGAAGACATGTAGATCATGCCCACGGTAGTAGGCTATGATGTAGTGACCTATGGTGTAGGAACAACAATAGTGGGCCCCTTCTCCATAATTGCCTTGGGCTGCGGGGGTCTCTTCTCACTAGTAGCAATAGTAGTAGTAGTGGTGGAAGTTTGAGAACCCTTTAGTGGTGGTGCTAGGGCGAACATCTCACGCATAGGTGGAGGCTGTGCTAGTCGAAGTGCCATCAGGCTCTCTTTTGCCTTAATTAGGCTGGGATCCAATGTATGATGGATCTCAATCATCTGGTCCAGCTGATGTTATTTGTCCACCCTCAGCCCTAAACAGATCCTGTAAATGAAGTGCAGGAATGGGATGGAGGTGAACCTCTTCGGTGCAGCCTCATGGATCTGCTCAGCAATGAGGCAGGCCCAGTCGATCTCATAGCCAACTAAGATGCTGGAAACCAAAATTTCACCCTTCGGCATCTAAGTATTATAAAAAAGTATTGGTAAGATGTGTGAATGAACAATCGCCAACTAAAACTTGGCGTAGAAGATGAACAAAGCTTTGACAATAGGCTCTGAGCGAGTGGCGACCTAAGTAAGTTCCATACCCTGCTCTGCAAAATTTTTGGTCACCCATCTCATCAACGTGGCTCGTCACTCGGGATACTTTATAACTAGTAGGTCCCTCATCTTCCCCACCCCATATTCAAACTTTGCGGTGGGTTTGAAGGCACGAAACTTAGGAGCAGATAACATATGGTGGATAGTAGCCTCAGATATATCCACCAGTTGGCCCCTTACTCTCGTCTCGGTCAGTCTTGGCTGAGCAAGGGGCTTCTTCCCTTTTGGAAGAGTAAGCTGGATAGTGGCAACGTAGGAGGCATAAAACTCCCTCACAATGGTCGGGGGGTATTGTTTGAGAGGTTTGGTCAACCACTGAAGCTCGTATCTAGTCAACATGTCTTAGAGGCATGGAGACAGTCAAGTCTGTCATCTGTGACTCTGGGCTCCTCATAAATGGAGGGGCTAGCTTGCCCCACTCTCTGCTATATGCCCTCTACATATATGTCTCCCATGCCTTCGACACACCACTCATTGGTTAGAGCATTCAGTATAGATTATGATGATCGACGTGCGGTGAAGGATTTTGCCTCTTATCTATCCTAAGATCCTCTTTGAGAACTAGACTCCTCTCCAGATGGAGTCAACTTTGGTAAACTTCTCTCATCACTACCTCCCTCCTCAGACTAGGGAGAGCGAGCAATAGGACCCTGAGTATGCCCAGCTTTGGTAGTGGCTCTGGTCTATGGTCTAGTAGCCTCTGCGTCTAGTGTAACATCTAGGACCTTTAGTGAACCACTCAGTTGAGTGGTCTACTCATCATCTAAAGGCTCATCCCTGAGCCTTCTCTTCATAGCCTGGATCTCAGCATGGCTTTTTGGGCCATAGTGCTTGAAACATAGACAAATACGCGCCATAATTAGCCTCACAAATTAGGATTTAGAGTGCAGAAAACTATCTGAGTTAGTTGCAGAAGGGTTTTACGAAAGCAGATTTATGGGCCATATGAGCCGTACAGAGCCTTCCTGTAAACCACTGGTTCAAACAAATTTTGTTACTGGAAAAGTCTACGAGAACAGGTATGACTCATATTGTGATTTATGAGTCTTAGACTAGGTCATAGAGATTTCCAATGAGTAATTAAGTTCAGGCAAGGATCTACTAGACCTATCTACGAGTCGTAAAGTGATCTATAACTCATAAAAGGTCTCATCTAATGGATGCTTAGAAATATCAAGTTTCTGGAATTGTGCACGAGGGGAAATTACAATTCGTGGATTACTCTACAAGCCGTAAAAGCCACTCGTGAACCAAAAAACTCAGCCACGTGAGATTCTAAGTCCATCAGACAAACCCCAAACACATTTTCAACAAATAGAATATCAACATCGAAGTAAGAACACACCTACCCACATTATTTCAATACTACAATCCTTACCTCAACATGTTCTACAGGCATATACACCCCAACAAAATTGATTAACCATGTATTATTCTATGATTCAGACCACTTCTAATTGATTCAAACAAGATCATGTACCTATTTCATCGCCCACCAATTCACAATCATAATCATTTAATCGCATAGTAGGCATGACAAAATAGGTACAAACAATTAACATTCACATAAGGCCAAAGTACCCAATTCCGGACTTAGACAAAAATCAAGCATGGGCAACCTAATTTCAGCTAATCACAGGTTTAATTCAAGCATGAGTTTTATTTCTAAACACTAATGCCAACATAATATTCACATCAATCATTAAAAATAAGGCCAATTTGGAGGTACTAATCCAACCAAAAACTTACCAAGCTTTTGAGATTAAAGTGAAGAAGATGAGAGAGATGAGTAGGAAAACCCCTAGGTTGCCATAATTCTCGCCAAAAAAGGGGTGGGTGGTGGCCAGCGGCGATCAGAAGTATACGAATATGGGGTAGGTGAGGTTAATTTAGTAATTTAATGTCAAGAATGGGGTCAAATAATTTGACCCCTCTATTTATATATTGACTGGGTGAACAGTCGATTAATAGGCTTGGACTCAACGAAACCTCGATTTCAGGTCGTAGAAGGTTTTACAACTCATAACTTATGGTTTTTTAGAACATCCAAATGCTAGTTTATATGATTATCTTTCACGGACTAGTCTACAAGTCATAAAGTGTTTTATGATTCATAAAGTTGGTCGTAGAACCCTCAACACTTAGCAAATTTTTAGAAAACTTACCTGGTGTCCATGAGCCCCATTCACGACTCGTAGTTTGATTGATGAATCCTAAAGTTGGCTTATGTACTGGAGTGCATATTTTTCTACTTATTGGAATTCTCTATGAGGTGGGGTACAAGTCGTAAAGTGATCTATGGCCCATAAACCCAGTCGTAGAGACTCAACTTGATGCTCTTTTTATCCAAACAGGCTGACTTAGACTTGTACCTCCATACTCTTCATAAATTACATTGTTATCTTTTGATTAAACTACGTATGAGTCTAAAAAGTGCGAATAAACCTATAACTATGCTACTACATCAACAAAACCTTGGGTTGGCTCCCACGTTGTGCCCGATTTGTTGTCGCAGCATGACTTAGGCAAATTGGTTACTCAGACTTCGTAATTTTCCATACTCCACTCTTCAACTCACCTGGATACTTCATGTACTGAGGGATATCGAAGACAACTTCTTCATCATTCAATCTAAACCTAAGATGACCAGATTCCACATCCACTAGGGCTTATCTAGTGTCTAGGAATGGTCTTCCCAAGATGATTGGGACATGAATGTCGACTTCACAATCTAGGAGCACAAAGTCTGTGGGGATTATGAACTTCTCAACTTTGACCAGCCTCGATCACATAGTACCCTTACGAACTCCACATTCCAATGTGTAAAGTATGGTGAATGCACCTGGATCTTCTCTCTTCTAAACCAAGGACCTCATAGCAATAACACTGCAATATTGAAGCTCTTGGGAGAGCTTCAGATTCACAGTGTGCTTTTTGGTGACCAAGTCCTTTATATACTTCACATACCCTGGCATTTTCTCCAATGCCTCGATGTGAGGGATGTTGATAGAGAGCTGCTTTAGCATGGAGAGAAAGTGCTTGAATTTTCCTTTCTCCTCCCTCTTTTTTATTCTCCGAGGTAAAAGATAAGGAGGCCTAGGAATGGGCTTTAACCTCTGTGGTGCATCAGCAGCTTCACTCACCCCATCCTTGTGACGATCTTCTCCTTCATCCATATCCTTAGTTACAACTGTCTCTAATAGTGCTCTTGCCACCCTGAGTAGTGACCACTATACACTGCCCTTCATTTTTAGGATTTTTCACCGTATTGCTAGGCAGTGTACCCCTCTGATGCTGATTAAGCTGAGTTGAAACTTGACCGAACTATTGTCCCAACTAATTGATAGCCACAGAGTGATTTTTGTTGATTGATATCCACAATTGATTTCACCTGATTAATACTCGAAATCTCTGATTTTATGCCCTTTAGAGTCTTATTCTGCGTCTCAACCTTCTTCAACAGGCGGTGAAACATCTCCTCAGTTTTGGAATCGCCTGCACTTGCATCATGGTTATGTGGTGGCACATAAGGACCATTTCTGAAGCCTGCTCTGTGACCCCAATTTGCAGCTGGACCCCTGTTCCTATTGTAGTAACCTTCGCGATTATCCCTGTAAGGTCCATCTCTACCAAAGTTTCAACCATGGTTTCCTTTACAGTGGCACCAATAATCTTGATTGGACACTCGAATGCAAAAAGCAATTGAAGGTGTTCTGGCGTGGCAATACAAGATTTTGCTGGATAGGTTGGTCCAGAAACCCCCCTCTGAACAGCAAGAAAACATGCATCCTGATCATAGTATGGCTCCTCATATATGGGTGCATGTAGAGGTTGATGAACCACTACATTCACTCTTTGTTGACTCTGCTTCATCATCACCTCCATACCTGTGTGAATCTGAGCAAGCGGCTGCATGATCTCTTCATTATTTCTGACTTACTCTGGACCCACACTAATAGCGCATGAACTCTTTGTGCAAGCTCTATTCTACTGCTCGCATACAAGACTTGACTACTCTTTCCATTCGCTCCGTACTCCTCTCAAATGGTTGATCTGTGCCCCCCATTATAGTATCAACGCAGGCCTGACTGTTCTCATCAAGGGCACAATAGAAGATCTCCACCAAGGCGTCAACAACTATCTTATGTTCAGGGACACTCCTCAGACATTTTGTGAATTGCTCCCAAGTAGTTCTTATCGAATCACCAGGAAGTTGCTAGAAATTGTTGATCAGGGCCTTCAACTTGAGCTTTTTTGATCTAGGGAAGTACATCTCCAAAAAGGCCTTTTGCAAGTCTGCCAAACTAGTGATTTAACTCGGCGGGAGCTCCAATAGCCATAATGCAGCATTTCCCATGAGAGAGAAAAGGAAGACACAAAATCCCACAACATCCATAGACAGATCCTGTATTCTAATCACACTTTTGAAGATAAAAGCCATGTTGTGTAGGTAGCTATGTGGATCCTCTAATAGTAAGCCCTCCAAATAGCCTATGGTTTTCTAGTATCTAAAGTAACCCACATGAGACTATGAACATTGTGTTTGCCGGTAATGGTTGCAGCACAATAGCTCCAGTCACCTCCATAGCCATAGGATTCAACCTATACTGATTCCACTGGTAAGCGTTAGTGTTGAAATTCTGAGGTTGTGGAATGTCCTCCAAAGGAGATGGGCTCTCATTCCTAGCATCCTCGTTATTATTCCTATTCAGAGTTGCATTGGCCATGTTGTTTGCGATGTCTTGTACCATTTTTCTTAAGGTTCTATGGATCTCTGGATCAAATAGTTAAGCAATTGCCTTGACTTCAAGTTTTGGGCATACACTATTAGTACACCCTGAAAAGAAACAAAAACAACAAGAAAAAGTAAGATAAAGGAACCATGCATTAAAACTCATATTACTAATGAATTTACTAAGTTTATCCATATCCCCTGGCATCGGCACCAAAATCTTGATGTCGCCCAAGTATCACATCCTTTTTAGAGGATAAACTAGTCATTTTCAAGATATAGAACACAAAAAAGATTAGGATAGATCCCATAGGGAATACGTAGACTTAAGAATATTTCACCAATATGCAATCCGAGAAATTAATCGACTCAATTCCCCAAAGGGGGAATTTTGCAAAAATCAATAAGAAAATAAAACAAAATAACTATTATGAGAGAAAAGTCAAAAACAGAGAGCAACTAGGGTATTGTGTTCCCATGATTCCCCAACTCATTATCACTAGATAACCCAATTCTTTTCTAATGTATAGTATGTAGGATAGTAATTTAAGTTCACCAAGCCGTTTGGTCAAACCTGAAAGGTAAATTTCACTATGGGAATTGGCCCATCTTCATAGTGTGCATTACTAACCATTAAGTATTAATCCAATTACAACCTCCCCTTGGCCCAGTTTGGTTGATTAGACGAGAACACATCAATCGAATCCTATTAATTAATCTCTTTTCCTATTCGTTACTACCTTGGTCAAGTCTGTAATATTAGGCGGGTTCTAATGTTGACCACCACTAGAAAACATGCAAAACGAAGAGAGTTGATTACTATATGCATACACCTTCCAAGAATTATGAATTATCCTGTCTTACTTTGTTAGTTCTTCATGGTTCCCACAACCATAGTGGTGGATTTCGCTACTCATGCTATGTGTAGATGAAGAGATTATGAATTGAGAAGACATAATTAAACACTTACACAATAGATTTAAGAACAAGCAACCCAAGTTCAATGAAAATCACAAGCATTATGATCAAATTCAACCACAAGTGTTTTCTAAGACTCTCTTACAATTTCCTCTCTCATAATAGTGAGTTCTCTGAGTACTAAGCTAAAACTTATCAAAAGCTGACAAGAACTTTTGAAAAATAACCTAAAAAACCTATTTTTAATAATTAAAATTCAAATCTTAAATGACTTAGGAGAACTAGTTGGCATGCCTCATGAAAGCTCTTTACGGCCTGTATTGAAGTTTACGACCTGTAATCGTGGTCTCATACATTGTGGCTGGAAAATTGGACTTCCTTTTTACGACTCGTAAAATGGTTTAAGACCCACATAAGGGGTCTCATTTGATGAACTTCATAAAGTCTTCATGATTTGATCCTCAGGGCATGAAACCTCTTTTACGACTGATAAATTCTTCTATAAATCTTATGTATGTTCGTAGAATCAAGTTAAGAAACTTGTCCTATCACTGGGATTCCTTACAAAACCACTCTATAGATTGTAGGATAGTCTATGGCCCATAAAGTGTCTCGTCTGACAACAAATCTGTAGCAACTTCTGTAACTTTCCCCAAAATCTTGGGCAACCTGTACTCCTGCAAAAATAAGCACAAAAATAGAAAAACACATAAAACCGCCAACATTGCATTGAGAACACACAAAATCCTAAGTTTTAAGCATAAAAAATATTGTACTTTGGTACCTCATCAGGGGCACGCGATGTGAGGCCATGGTGGATAAAATTTGGCAAAGGAGGGCACTATATCCATGTCATGACCCTAGCTTAGGGTCTTGACATGACCGACAAATGGCCCCCCAAGACATTCATATCAAAACCCCTCATCAAATCCAACATTAGATCCAAGATTTGAAGCTCAAAACATGCAAAAACAACCATACTTTCATGAACAAAAATTACTATGCAATAAATTTCTCAATATACAAAACCCACTTGTAAAATCAACTTTAAATCATGCAATATTAAGTAAAATAGGGTTTATGCACCATGGGTGAAAGGGCCCAATAGTTCAACACCACATACCTTAGCTTTGGAGAGGTTCTTGAATAAGACTTTAATGGAGACTTGAAGCTTGAGTGAAATCCTTAAGATTGGTCTTGAGTTTGGGACTTGAATTTAGGGTGAAATATGAGTTTAAATATTTGAGTGAGTTTTGGAGAATGTTTAGGATGATATGAGGGTGAAATAAAGCTAAGTATAGGTAAAAACATGTATGGGAACCGTTGGACCCAAGAATTTAAAGTCTTGGACCAAAATAAAAAAAGCAGGACCAAATAACACTAGTCCGCGTCGCGGAGGCGATGTGGATTGCTCACTGGAATCTGCATTTTCTGCACAAATGAGTTTTACAAAACTGGGTATAAATCCTTCATCCAAACTTGGAATTTGGTAAAACCAAGTGCATTGGAAAGATAATTTAAAGGGCTTTTAGCTGATAGGTGTAGGCCACCGAGTTATTGTGCTAAGAGATATGCCCTTCCAAACTTGACCCTCCTAAATAGCATATTTTGTGATCTTCGAATTTTGATACAGTTTCTCTAAAATTTGGGTTAGACCTATTTCTCACTCAATTTGACCCCATAAACAAGAATATGAAGTCAGATTTTCGAAATAATAAACAAACTTTTAGGTATATGAAAAAAAGATTTTGGGCACTTTCGATGCACATTTTTGGACACTTTTTGGGGTCGTTCCAGTCCGTTACCATGGACTGTATGACACCAGATGACCCATGGAGTCATCTGTAAGACATATGTGTATGGCCAGGTAAACTTAAATTCGCTAAGGGTAGGTGGATGGATAGTCTACATAGACCGTGACAAGTAACACAAGTCATGAGGCTGCCCGTGTGGAGCTTGCAGGTGGCCCAGGTGTGTTTATTTTATAAATTGTTCAAGTATGGGATAATGAACAGTCCAAACAGACCGTGATATATTCCACGAGCCGTGAGGCCACCAATGGAGGTGGTGTCGGTCAACGTATGCAAGGTATATTTTTCAATTTCTCAAGTATGGTAGACGGACGGTCCAAATGGACCATACTATGTGACCTGGGCCGTGAGGCTGTCTGTGGAGTGAGAGAGAGGGCCAGTCAACATGGTTGACCAAGGGCTTTAAAGTCCCTATTTTGTTCCCAACATGCCCCATTCTTATTCTCTCACTCTCTCTCTTTCTTTACGCCATCCTTCCCCATACACAACAAATTCTATCTCCTTTGTCACAACAAGTGCATAATCTCACGATCGATACATACATCCTAGTTTGGGGTTACCATCTTTCAAGAAACTCATCACCTTCCTTGTGTTCTTCATCAAATAGGTACTCATGTTCTTCATCTTCTAGTGTAGTTTTTAGTGTGCATGTGTTAGATCTTCCTTAAAATCAAGTTTTTCGTTGTCTAGAGTGTCAAATTTCATGTTTTGTGTGTTGGGTTGTTCATAAGAAGGTGCGAATCACCGTTGTTGAGTTCTTGTAGTGTTGACCAAGGAATTTCATGATTTTAGTAGGTGTTTGTGATAAATCTTGGTGAAACCGTGTCTTGTATGCTAGTATGTTGGTGGATCAGTGATTAAGTAGTGTAGAATTGCATAAACTTATGAGTATGTGTGCCTTGGGATGAAAATTTGCAAAGGAGGCTTCTCACGGCTCATCGCTCGGACCATGTGACTCTACATGGATCGTGTAGTGGCCGGGGCATAAACCCTTGAATATTACACTACAAAGTCCCTCTTCCACGTGCCCTGCCATGGGCAATGTCATGTTACAGGCCAGTGTAGGGTCCTCCGTCCAGGTTTCCATTATTGCATTTGAAATAACTCCAAAAAGTGCCTGAAATGGTGCCTCAGAAGTGGCCGGAATCGTAATTTCCATATATCTCAAAATCCATGCACTATATCAAAAATCCAACTTCATACTTTTTGGGGAGGGGATCAAATCGAGGGGGAAATGGGTCTAACCCTAATTTTAGAGCAAATGAATCACAATTTCAATTTCCCAAAAATTGATTTTAAGAGAGGTTTTTGCGCCCCTGGCGCGACGCGCCAATGGCGTGCCTCAGTGTAAATTTTGCACAGTTTTTTCAAGGCTTTGGGTCTTGGGCCTAAGTGTTCGTATGCGTGAAAATGTCTATACTTAGCCTTATTTCACCGTCACATCATTCAAGAAATTCCTAAAAATACTCTCAAACACTTAGAAAATATTTCATGTCCTAAATTCAAGTCTCAAAACTCATCCGGATTCTAAGACTCTCATTCAAGCTTCAAGTCTCCATCTCCAATCTTCATCAAACTATTCTCCAAAGCTAAGGTATGTGGGTCTCTTTCATGGGTTCCTTTCACCCATGATACTCAAACTCTCTTTTACTTAGAATTGCATAATTTAAAGTTGATTTACTCATGGGTTTTAATCATTATGAATTTCACTGCACACTATGTTGGGGTTTCATGAAATTATGGTTGTTTTTGCTTGTTTTGAGCTATGATTCTAAGATCTATGGAGATATTTGATAAAGGGTATTGATGTATATTGCTTGAGGGTTTTACCAAGTATTAATTGATGGTTTTACATGGGATTTCCTTACATCATTTCATCCCAAAATTGCATGATTTTACACTAGCACTACACACCTGCCATGTGTTTGATAAAATGTCCGGTTATGATTATTTTGAGGTATTGAAGGCCCAATGCACGCCTTAAAAGTTAAATGACTATATGATTATGAAATGAGCATATGTATATGGTTTCCTCTTATATAGTGTTGGAATGTGAATATGCCCTACTCGGGGGTTGCACGCCGGGTAACCATATTGAGAGGTTTGTACCTTAATAACCATGTCGAGGGGTTTGTACCTTGAAAACCCTTTCGGGGGGTTTGTACCCGATCACCAAGGGTGGTAGGGTGCGATAATCTACCAACCATGTCAAGGAGTTTGTACCTAGAAAACCATGTCAGGGTGTTTGTATCTCGGTCACCAAGGGAGGTAGGGTGTGACGATTCACCAATATGATAGTGGTCTCTTCTTACACATATATTATGTCCTATACAAACATGATTTACTATATAGCATCTCACATGCATACCATATTGCTGTTGATACTCCTTGCCTAAGCTTATGCATTTTGATTATGTTCTTATCTCTTATTGCATTGCATCCTACATACTTAGTACATTCAAATATACTAACACATACTCTATGCCTACATGATGTCACCATGTAGGAACTGGAGCACTACTTGATTATCCTCCTCCACATGGCTAGTGCAATATCTCTCAAGCTCTTTGGTGAGACCTCCATTTTGGGGATGATGCTTTTGATCTCCTACTATGTTTTAAGACTATCCTTCTTTTGTATATATATTGACTATGATGGTGAGCATGGTAGCTTGTCTTGGCCCTCGCTAAGTATCTAAGTTTTAGAGGTGTTGTTGGACAAGTTTGTATTATGATTTGAGCTTTGATTTTTTCTTGACTCTTGATGTTTATGATATAAAGTTTTCCCCTTATACCCGTTTGTCCCTATCTATTATCTCTTGTTGTATTCTATTGCTTACGTGACCAAGGATGTGTGTATGATATGCTAAGAGACTTGTTTGAGGTTCCTTTTGGTTCCCCATTCGCCATGTGACATTTAGGCGCTAGGCTTGGGTCCTGACAACATTCTTGCGGTGTATCTCATAGTTCAATTTTAATTGAGTTTCCACATGTTCCTTAGGTACACTCTCTGTATAATAGAGCGGGTGACGCCACTCTTAAAGGTTATTGTCACTTTTATGGCACAAGGGAAGTCTGAGCACCCGTTAGTATGTCAACTTATGTGTTCCAAAATGTCTAACTGTTATTATTCATTTGTGACACATACAGGAACTATGGGTCTACGTCAAAAGTTAAACCAATCAAGGGATGAGCTTGGGTTATGTCTCCATGATTCCCCAATTGTATCTTCGAGCCATCGAAATGGGAGTGACACCGGCGATGACTCCTCGGGAGGGTCTGAGGTCTGATTTACCTGAAATGTCTCCCTCACTCCCCTCAAACTACGAGGATCGTGCATGAGCCGGACCATAGTCACCAGTCTGAGGAGGGGGTTCCTTATAAAGGAGTTTAGTGGAGGAGGCTCCCCCGGTATAGGAGGAAAAGGCACAAACCTTGGAGGCTAACCAACACCACAATTATGATCTGGCTGACGAGATTGACCTCCAAGATAGTAATGATGAGCCCATACATTATATGGTTTCTCAGAAATTAGATCTTGAAACCGAAAGGTGGCTTATAGAATTTTTTTGAGGCCGTTGGATACTCCCAAGTGCTAAGGAGATTTTCACTCTAGGGATGACCTAGAGCGTCGGGAGGTTCTAACGACAGGTCATCATTTCTGAGGTTCAAATCATCACAAATCAACTTTTTGGGACCCTGATATCATGTCATTTTTTACGCGTATCTGTTTGGATGGATGGCACAACCACTCGGATATTATGGGCTAGTAATCATCGAAGAAGTTTATTCCAACTATGCGGCCAGTCTATTGGACTTAAGATATGGTGGCCAGTCCAAAAAGTTGAAGAAGCAGCTAGCCTTTCGATTGGCCCCACCAAATCATGCAATTGTATTTGGTGAAAGGGTGAACAATTCTGATACCACCATCAACAAATTTATCTTGGCCCATACTCTCGGGCCCCGTTGGATTGTCTATTTATTGATAGACACCGAAAGATCATAAATGAGGGGCAAATGTTCAATCCAACTTCTTGGGTAGGCTGTTGAAATGGATTACAGAGCGGATTGCCATACAAGGGGCTGAAGCAGCTTAGGTCTCGAATCCAAGGGTTCCAATTACCAAGGCTTCTCTTACCTTTGCTGCCAAGTTTTGGTGGTCAGTGATGCCTGTCAGTCTTCACCCCACAGGTAATGACAACACACTCTAACCTTCACATGCCTCTTTGGTAGCATGTTTGATGGCCAAGCATTGATTGAATGTGGGATTGATCATTCTATGAAGGATAGGGCATTGCCTAATAGAGTAGGCATGCCTTTCCCATGCTTGATTTAAGCACTTTGCAAATGGGCCCGTGTCCCTAGCAATCATTTTCTGGATCGAAAGATAGCTCCAAAAGGCATGGTCAACATTCACTGATTAAGGACGTCAACACCCTCTTATGAGGATGAGAACATGCAGGCCAGGGGGTCTGGTAATGTTTCCCCAGGCGGCCGCACAACAACCTTTGCAATTTTGTGGTTGCACCATCGCCCTATAGTCAGCCAAGGCTTTTGAGAAACCCAATGGTAGTGTTTCATCACCTCTAGTGCAACAAGGATATGCTTGTGTTCCATATGAGTTTCTCTCTAAAGTGGTGTAGGACCAATGTCAGACATGAGCCATTGTTGATCAAATAGTCAAGATGATGCCTCACATGGATCAATCTAATGTACACCAAGCAGAGGAGCGGCTTGTGGCTAAGCTTCTGGGCCAGGTCATCATCCACTAGAACTATTCTAACACTTTGGAGTAGTACTTGCGTGATATGTTTGGTAGTATGTCTGGGGATGGGATGAAAAATATTGTGTAGACGGTGAATGAGATGAAGGTCCAAATTGTACATTTTACTACCTAGTACAATCATCACTACCGACCTTGCATTCAGAGCCTTAGATAACCCTTTTCAATGCCCCCATCATTGCACCAGTTCTATATGAGTCATGGGGCGCTCCACACGCATTATCTACGGCATCTATGCCACCTACCAATGAGTCCAAGAGAAAGGACAAGGGAAAGAGGCGCATCAATGTAGTAGCCCTCCACCTGATATAAAATTAGCTGAGAAGAGGAAGCTATGCAAGGCCATAAGATCCTAGCACCGAGCAGCCACTGAATAAGAGGAAAGGGAGTGGTTTGCATGAGAGACAGTAAAGATAGGAGCCTCTGGGGGGACCTTTGGATCGGGAGCGTCTTTTGACAATAGGGACCCTATCAAAGGGTCTGATCCTGATAGTATGACTGACGCCTAGGGGGTTCTCGGTATGTTCTACTCCCTATTTGTACTTTATCTCTGGCTATGGTGCAGTGAGGGCACTACACTATCGTATTGTAGAGGGTGGGTCATCCTGTCACTTGAGAGTTTTTCTTACCATGTTTCTCTTCTCCCAGGTGTACTATCTAGTAAAACTGGCATGTTTAGGTTGTGATGTTTGTGTACATATAAGTGTTTATAGGAGTCTAGGGTAATCCATGTTTTTTTTTTGTGAAAATTACCCCAAGTTAATAATGGTGAAAAGAAGATTATATGTACATGTATCCCATCCTGACTAGCTTGCAGTTTTTTTGGAAAGTATGGTACTTATTGTATGGTTGGTATATTGATAAATGAAACATAACTATGTTGATTAGTGGTAACTAGTGTAGGGGATATGCCACATGTGTGTGAGCTTATTTGCTTAATTCAATTATGAAATTTGTAAGCTAAAACTTACCTGGTTAGCCCCACTAAAATAATTGAATGACGAGATTAATATATGATCTTAGGCTGTTTTTGTTGACTAGTTAATTAGCTGAAATTTTACCAACCAAATGAAATTGTCCCCATTTAACCAAAATTTGAGCTTGAATAGACTTTTTCTTTGTAATCACCTAACTCACCTTCCCTATCTATCTGCAAATCTTTACTTTTTCCCTGGTCTGTCCAAGGACATTATGAACCTTAGCCTAGCCAAAAGCCAAGTCGAGGGTGGCTTATACTAGCCCTGTTCCTTTAAAAGGACATTGTAAACCTCAACCTAGGCCTAGGAAAAGTAGAAAAGCAAGTGTGGAAAAGAGCCAAGTGATAAAAGGAGAAGAAAAGTTTGGGGTGTTACCATGAGCAAAACAAAATAGCCAAAAAGAAAATGAAGAAAAAGAATAAGCGAAAACGGAAATCACTCCCAAATGGCAACGAAAGTTGGAACAATTAGGGCAATAAAAGTTGGAGCCTGAAAATAGATGGCTAAACCAAAGTAGTGTCCTGGAGCGGCTAAATAGTCACTTTGATCCTAAATGTACCTTACCCTAGCCTGAGCCTCGTTACGAGCCACATAATTCCTAATGTGATCCTAAAAAAGTTCATTCGATAGTCAAGGTGGCAAAAATAAGGGCAAGCATATAGTTGATACTTGTGTGTCTACTGAAAATCACTTGTGAGAGTGAGTGTCTACATTCCATTGTCTGTTTTACATTGATATGTGTGTGAGACTTCTTTGTGGTGAGATCACTATCCTTGCACTGATCAACTTTTTCATATTTGTTCCCAATCTTATGTCGGCTAACCGTACATGGTATGATGTTTACCTTTATTTGTGTGGGTCTATTTGGGGTGTAAACATATTTAAGCATGTTTTCTGGGCATATGTGTTGAAATTGAGGGGTTGCCCGTAATCCTTATTGAGCACTTGTAGTTATGCTTTATTTTGTTCAATAGTCATTGCTTGAGAACAAGCAATCATTCTTAGTTGAGGGTGTTGATGAGTCGTAGAAATATGACTCTTGTAATACTTTAAACATAGGATTTTTTCTTGTTCTCAAGAAATTTTGTTGGTTTGATGTGTTTTTTTGGTTATTTTTTAGGAAAGTGGTTAAGGCATGGAGTAATGGTGATGTGTAAGAAAATGAATGAAAAAGAGCAGAAGTGTTGGCATATGGAGGCCTCCATGGCCCTTGTAGCATTACACAGACTGTGGGAGGGCACGTGGACTTGACCTCGGCATACAAAGCAAAGAACAAAGTTAAGTGGAGGAACACCGGAGCTTGCATGACCCATGTGACATGAGATGGACTGTGAGGCTCATCGTAGCCTTACACTTGGCTTGCCAAGGCGTGGCTAAATGAAGAGGAATGAAAGAGATTAAGGCACGTTCCATGGTGCCTTTCACAAGCTATGGGAACTACCATGATTCATATCCTGTACCATCACATTGACATGAATCTGAAGTGGTACCATCAAAAAGTACAGAAATTTCTCGAGGAAGAGTCAACAGGACCTTCTCATGCGCGGTGTGACACACCACAGACCGTGAGGAGGGTTATGGCACTGAAGCCGAAGTTGACAGCGCGTATAATGCTTAAGGCAAGGGTCATAGGTCATTTCACAGATTGTGAACCCTCGCCATGGGTTGTGTAGAGCAAGCGTGAGGAAGTGATGATATTTGAAGGCTAAGTACAAGACCATTTCACGATCCGTTTGGAGCCACATGGGCCGTGTAGTCACCCATACCTATGCCGATGGCTATTTCCCTATTTTAAAATAGATTAGGTTTTTCCTTGCTTATATGTATTATTTTATTCAATTTTTAGTTATCTTTGACTATTGGAGAGAGCTAACAACGTAAGATCACTATTTTGGGCTTATTTACATAGACTTCTTGGATTTTGATCACTTCTTTGAGATTTTAATCTACAGATTTATCACTTTATCAATAGTAAGTTCTTTATCATGGTTCTTTATATGGTTGTGGGTAATTTATCTTGAATATGCTAGGCTAAACCCACAACTAGGGTTGTGGGAACTATGACCACTTAGTAGGATAGACGAATTTGGGGTAAATCTCGAGATTGATTAACGTATATATCATAATGTTCTTCGCTTTAACTTATTCCTTAATGAGTCGACACATTAGGGTAAGATTGTATTTGTTGCATGCTCGGAAGGGATGTGGTGATTTGAAAAGAATGCTATGACAGGAAATTGGCGTTTTTAACCTAGTCTAAGTACTTGAGCCAGAAGACAAGAGTATTGTAGGATCCATAACAAAGGTTAACGAGTATACTTTCTGAGACCGGAATGTAATGAATGAAATATATCTAAGAAGGACCAAAAGGTGAATTAGGTGTCACATAACTTGTTTGATCTTGTATACATAATCATGAATGGACTTATTAAACAAATCTTAGTATCATATTAGATATCACAGGGAACACAATCCTGGCTTCTCACTAATTGTCTAAAATCCAGTATTCACTGCATCCTTTTTATTACTTTGATAAATTGGTTTGCAACCTCAAAACCCCCTCTTTACTTTATGCACTTCTATTTTTGCAATAGATATTACATCTGAAAAAGGGTGCTAATAGATTTACACTCACATACTCCATATGGGGTCCACCTCAACTATTGTTGAGTTCTGTATTTGATTAACGACTGCTTTACTATTCCATTTGGAGTGTAAATTTGGGCATATCAAATTTTGGCACCGTTATCGAGGAATACAACAAAGTAATTGTCTATTAGTTGCTACTTTTAGAATGTAATACTAGTCCTTAGTTTTACTTTTATGTGTTCTTTTTGCTCTTTGTAGGGAATCTGTGTTGTATGCCAAACACCCAAAGTAAGGGTAAAGCACTTATTTCGTACGACGTCGAGTTAACAAAGTTGATCTGCAAAATAAACGCCTAGGAACGCGAAGCAACGAGGTAGAGAGAGTTGGCTGTGAACTCTGCGAATGGGGGCATTGGCGATTTGGGTGAGAATGATCTCATTGGTAATAGAGTGCCACCAGTGATACCACTTCGACAGGTGCCACTTGCGCCACCCCTACTGCAGTAACCTATTTTGAGACCTTAGGTTCCCCAACATCCACAAGTAGCGGAAGAGGATGATGATGGTGTTGAGACCAATAGAGCAATAGAGCTTCCTCCACTACCTACAGGTGTCAAGTTCACCATCACTAGCACTATGCTGCAAATGCTCCAATTGAAAGGGTTGTTCAACAGAGTTGCAATTGAGGATGAAAATAAGCATGTCATGAATATTTTCGCAACATACCAGTCGTATGAAATTCCAGGGGTCAGTCAACAAGAGATCTGATTATGGTTCTCATAGTGTCTTATTGGCGAGGTGACAAAGTGGCTGAATTAGCTTCATCATGATTCCATCCATACCTTGGGGAGAGCTAAAATAGGCTTTCTTGGAGAGGTTCTTCCCTACGTCGAGTAAGTTAAAGATCAAAGATGAGATTTTGTCTCACAAGCTACTCCTAACTGAAGCATTATACTAGACATGGGAGATATTCAGGCAGAAGATCAAGCAGTGACCTAACCACAATCTCATGGATAAGCACTTGAAAGAAGACTTCTACAGGTCTTACAAATTTGTGACTAAGACTATCATTGTTGTAGCATGTGGAGGATCATACATGGCCAAAACTTTCTTAGACATCATTGTGATCTTTGATCAGGTAGCTAAGAACAACAGGGCATGGTACACCAGAGATAGAGACTGCTCCGGGTTTATCTTCAAAATTACTGCGGAACAAACGAAAAAAGGGGAAGAACAGGATCAAGATATGGACCATATGCAGACCTAGATGGACTTAATGACAAAGAGGCTACTAGTTAAAGGACTAGAAAATGTGAAAGCTATGGATACAATGCCCAGGAATGATGAGTCAAGTGATGACTATGATGAGCTGGCTAAATTTTTGGGCATCCAAGAGGGTTACCAATCATTCAACTCCGGTAACAAATGTTGGAACTTTGGTCGTGATAATTAACAAGGGAACTGGCTACACAGAGATGACTAAAGGAATGATTGAGTAGCAGCATATGTGCCACACCATAAACCTAAACTAGAGGAGATGATGGCGAAGGTTCTTCACAAGGTAGAGTCCACTGAGATCGGGGTGCCAGACACAAGGGGAGAAATGTCAACGTTCGACAATTGGTCAACTTGCATTCTACCTCAATCGAGAAATTGGAGTACAAACCCCCCAACAAGGTTGATGGAGTACAAACCCTCCAACAAGATTGATGGGTACAAATACCCAACATGGTTGGTAGATAGTCACATCCTACCACTCATAATACCGGAGTACAGGTTATCAAGGTACAAACCCCTCGAAAGGTTGGTGGATCGTCGCACCCTACCACCTGCCGTGCCGGAGTACAAACCTCTCAATAGGTTATCAAGGTACGAATCCCTTGACACGGTTACCCAATGCGCAACCCCCAAGTAGGGCATGGTCACATTCCAACACTATAGAGATAATATCATATGCATACGTTACTCTCATCATCATATGGTCATCATATACATACCCGTCCACTCATCATCACATATCATATGCATACCTTCCTCTCATCATCTTAACATAATATACATACATTTCATCATCATATAACCATCACAGACATGCATGCATTTCATTATCATGTAATCATCATATAACCATCATAGACAGACATGCATTTCGTCATCTTTTCATAATCATATAGTGATTCAACTCATAAGACAAGCATTGATCCCTCAACTCCTCAATAAGCCATAATAGGACATTTTATCAAACACTTAGAGGGTATGTAATACTAGTGTAAAATCATGCAATTCAAGAGTGAAATCATGCTAGAAAATTCAATGTAAACCCTTCAATAGATACTTGGTAACACCCTCAAGAAATATACATCAAAACCCTTCATCAAATCTTATAATAGATCTTACGTTTCAAACTCAAAACATGCTAAAACAATCACCATTTCATAAACCCCAACATAGTGTGCAGTGAATTTCATAATAAGTAAGACCCATGAGTAAATCAACTTTAGATCAAGTAATTTTAAGAAAAAGGAAGCTTGGGCATCATGGGTGAAAGGAAACCATGAAAGAAACCCACATACTTTAGCTCTTGGAGAGTCCTTAGAAAAGATTAAAGATGGAGACTTGAAGCTTGGTTGAATTCCTTAAGATCTAGAGAAGGTTTTGGCGCTTGACACTTGAGAGAAATGTAAGCCTAAGTGTTTGAGTCAGTATTGGGGAATGTTTTTGAATGATATGAGGGTGAAAAATAACTAAGTATTGGTATTTTCACGTGTGGGAAGGCTTAGGCCCAAGACCCAAAAGCCTTAGACCGAGATGGAAAAACTAGACAAAATTACTCTGAAAAATAGCACTGGCGCATTACGCCAGTGATGCGCAGATGCTGCTGGAATTTGCCACTTCGAAATTTGAAATTTTGAATCCTTCGCTCTAAAATTGGGGTTAGACCCTTTTCCCTCTAAATTTGACCCCCTGAACAAGAATATGAACTCGGATTTCTGAAATAACACATGAATTTTGAGATATATAGAAATTACAATGGCACTTCAGAGGCACATTTTTGAGCATTTGTTGGGGGTCATTTTAATATCTCCCCCTTGGGAACATTTGTCACTGAATGTCAAAGAAACGTATATGAGAGACATAGACATAAATATTTTAGCCCACATAAGGATAAAATAATACAGTTACACCTCATTTCAAAAATCTCATCATAAGTGTTAAATCATCATAAACCCTTCAATATAATCATGAATGCATGCAAATGACTTACGGGTTGAATCATAAGATTTAGAATCATGAAAGGACTTGACTTGTTATCATAAGCTTGAATAGAATGAAAGAGGTATGGGTATTTCTCCTCCATGCCCACTTCGGCTCCCCGAGAGATAATATCGACTTGACGATCCTCCCAATGGGCCTTGACAAACACTACACCCTCGCGAATCAATCCTTACTCACATCCACCCAACTTCCCCACAGAACCTCTTCATTGGCTAACTCATCACCCACAACATACACAACCTCAAGAGTCCTATAACACTTGAATCCCCAACACCCCTCCTCAATCCTAGAAATATGAAGAACCGAATGAATCACATCCTTATCCAAAGGCAATTCTCATTCGTATGAAACCTAACTAACCTTCCTCAAAACCCTATGATGACTCACAAAGCATAAATCCAATTCCCTCTTCACCGGGGCAAACCATACCTTTTATGAGTGAAACCTCCAATTAGCCCCAATCACTAATTTCTGAATTCATGCTCTATTCATCTCACTTCGACATAAGACTTTTGACAACTTGGACTGTCTCCAACCATTCCCTAATCAACCTTGCCTTCTCCACAGCATCCATAACCAGATTTGAACCCAACAAAGCCATTTCTCTCACTTCAAATCACCCAACTGGTGATCTACAATGCCTACAATATGGAGTCTCAAAAGGAGTCATACCTATGCTAGAATGATGTCTATTGCTAAAGAAAAACCCAATCAATGGAAGATGATCATCGTAAATACCCATGAACTCCAGAATAAAAGTTGTAAGCATATCCTCAAGTAATCTCACAAACTCATGAATGAACAATTTAGCATACTCTGAGGCAATGTAAGTAGACTTAATCGGTAGAAAGGTGAACCGATTTCGTCACCCTATCAACCACACCCCGAAAAGAATAAAACCCTTTCTAGTCTCGGGCCATCCAACCCCAACATCTATGTTACTTTCTTCCTACTTCTAAGTAGCGATCTTTATGTCTTGGGTTAGGCCATCTGACTTTTGATGTTTGGCTTTAACTTGTTGACAAATTATGAAAGCTGGAGACAATTTTGGCAATGCCATTCTCCATGCCTGCTTACCAACCCTCATCTCTCAAATCTCTATACATTTGGTAGAACCGGGGTGAATCGAATAAGAAGAATTATGGCTTCATCAAGGATCTTTTCCACTAAGCCATCAATGCAAGGTACACACAACCTACCTTGGTACCTAAGAGCACCATCTTCCCCTTGGGAGAAAACCTCCTCCTTTCCCTCTTCACCAAGGCTTTCAACTCTAACAAGGAGAGATTAAGATCTTGCCTGGCTCTTACCTCATCAATCAATGAAGATTTAGAACCATTACAACAACAACAACACCATCACTAACCTCCTCCAACCTAACCCCCAACCTAGCTAACCGATGGACCTCTCTAATTATCTCTTAGCCACCATCATCCACATAGACTAGGCTACCCATAGACACCCTACTCAAAGCATCCGCCACAATATTAGTCTTACCAGGATGAAAATGCAAACTCATATCATAATCCTTAAGAAGTTCTAACCACCTCATTTGTCTCAAGATTGATCCCTTTTGGTGAATAGATATTAGAAACTCTAGTGTATGGTGACCACACCAACATGCACCCCATATTACCAATGACATCAAATTTCAAAGCAAAACGCCCCGGCGGCCAACTCAATGTCATAGATAAGATAATCCTTCTCATGCATCTGAAATTATCTTCAAGCATAGACTTCCACCTAACCATCTTGTATCCACACAAAACCCAAACCAATCCGGGTGATATTATGATACACAACAAACCCTTTCAACCCTTCCATTAGAGAAAAGATAGGAGCAGACACAAACTTAGCCTTCTATTAGATCAACTTAGTCATGGGAGAATCAATAGAAGAGAACCCATTCACAAACCTCTGGTGGCAATGCGCTAAGCCCATGAAACTTCTAATATCCAAGGGAGTCAAAGGTATAGGACAATTTCTAACCACAGATGTCTCCTTAGGATCAATCTTAATACCATCCTCCGACACCATATGGCATAGGGAGGTAACCTCCTCTAACCACATTTTGCACCTCACATAGAATACAATTCCTCTTAACCCAAGACTTGCAACACTACCCCCAAATGATTCACAAGCTCTAAGTAAATACATACTTCATCACTAGAGACCACCATAAGCATAGCAAGATAGGGACTAAAGACCCTATTCATGAAACCCATAAACATATCAGTGCATAGATGAACCCAATAACTCCAACACACTCAAAAGACTCACTGCTAATTCGAAAAGACACTTAGGGATATCACCAATCCTCATCATCACTTGGGAACAAAACCCGAACCAAAGATCAAGCTTAGAGAAGTGACTAACTCATTGTAGCTGACCCAATAGATCGACCATTCTTATCCATCGTATTACAACCTTACGGGTTCTACAATCAAAGGAGACATGATATGCAAGTAGCCGAACCACCTCAAGACCTCCAATCCAACAAACAAAGTTCAACAAAAAACACAAGACAAGACCCTATGAAATAAGAACATGGGGGCAACCCTTAGAGGTTAATTATAACTTAAGACAGGGAATGGAATTACCCTTTAGCGCAACCATATTTCAAGAACCCCACTCAAGGATGGACTCACTAGAGAATCATAACTTAACTTTACGAGCCCCACATCAAGGAAGACACAACATACATGCAACTAATCCACCCCAACCATAATATCAATTTCCACTACAAAAAACCTAACAAATCATAAGGCAAGACCTAATGCCTTACGAACATGGGACAACACCTATGAACATTCAAATAAAAATAGGCTCACCAATGAGATAGACACCAAAGAGAATTCGAGATACAGATGAAACCCACTAGCAACTAGAAGAATAATGAAAGAAACAGCGGCACACCAGGCCCATCAATGCAAACACATCAAGTCCAAAAGAAGTTTCAACATACCGATAGCAACATCGGGCACCTCATCCCCTTCTTAAGCCACTTGATCAACAAAACAACCTTTACCCATGTACTGAGCATAAGGGCAATCCAGAATTTTGTGTCCCATCATACCACACCCAAAGCATAAAACCATGTTTCTCCTACATATACTTCCATGTTTCTTCCTACATTTCGGGCATCTAGGATGAGTCACCCCATCATCACCTCCTTTACTCTCATTGCATTTATGAGGGCAATCTATCATCTTGTGGCCCTCCTCTCCACAACCATAATAAGGATTGGTACCCCTCAACCATGGGCCATCATGGACTTTACCACAACTTGGGAACCTAGCATGAGGCACTACACCACCACCTCTACCTTTGCGACTTTGGAACTTCCTTTCACCACGAGCCCTCTTGGCCCCCTTACCTCCCCTCTTATTGATAGAAGTCTCGTGAGAACTCACTTGTTGACCAAGGTGAGTTGCCAATTTTGTCACCACTTTGGCCAACACCCAAAGAGCATTGTGACCTCCGCATTCATCATCTCATCGTCTGGAGTAGCTTGAGTTATATCTTGAAATGTAACGATTAGGGATTAGCAATAAGCCCTAGGGGGACCTAACTCGATCGCATGACATAGAGCATGAAGAAGTGAAATATTCCTTAGAATACCTCATAGCCTCCTATTCATAGTTATGGCGCACTTCACAACCATGAATAAGACTCTTATCGATGTGGTGTGTTGGACGCCAAGGATCTAACAACCTAGTACTCTGATACCACATTTTTCACGACCCAAGCTTAGGGTCTAGACATAACCAGTGAATAGAGAACCCGAAGGAATCCCAAACAAGCCTCATACCAAATCATTACACATCCTTGGTCATGGAAGCAATTCAAATGACAATTAGAGATAAGCATAAACAAGTAAATTAAGACTAAAGGGAATATTCTTCATATCATAAGCAATGAGAGTCAAGTGAGAATCAAAGCTTATAGTATAAATTCGTAACTTGTCCAACAATACTCTACTACATAGATAAGAACGGGGGCCAATACAAGAAATCGGGCTAACCCATATAATAATGACAATAGGGAGTCTGCACATACAAGACATAGTCTAAACATAAGCTTGAGAGAAAATAGATATTGTCCCTGGACTTGAGGACTCACCATAAGATATCTTGAAAAATACACCTAGCCATAAGGAGAATCAATAGGAGCTTCGATTCCTACAGGGTGATATCATATAGGTATAGAGTATGTGTTAGTACATTTGAATGTACTAAGTATGTAGGATGCAATGCAACAAGCGATAAATAGCATATTCAAAATGCATAAGCATAGGCACTGCATAACATATAGAAATATGGCATGTATTGGAGATGCTTAACGTAAATCATGCTAATATGGAACATAATACAAGTGTAGGGAATGACCACTATTAGTGCAATCCAAGACCTATAACCCACTTGGAGAGGTGTATAAGGTACGAACCCCTTCATGTAAATCATGTTTATATGGAACATAATATAAGTGTAGGGAGTGACCACTATTAGTGCAATTCGAGGCCTATCACCTACTTGGAGAGGTGCATAAGGTACAAACCTCTTCATGAGGTTATTGAGGTACAAACCCCCCAATAAGTTGATGGTGTAAAACCCCCAACATGGTTGATGGAGTACAAACCCCCCAACAAGGTTGATGGATATATACTCCCAACATGGTTGGTGCCGAAGTACAAACCCCCTGATAGGTTATCAAGGTACAAACCCCTCGATAGGTTGGTGGATCGTTGCACCCCACCACTCGTGGTGCTGGAGTACAAACCCCCCGATAGGTTATCAAGGTATGAACCCTTTGACATGGTTACCCGGTGCGCTACTCCCATTAGGGCATGGTCACATTCCTACAGTATAGAGATAATATCATATACATACATTACTCTCATCATCATATGGTCATCATATACCTACCCATTCACTTATCATCATATGGTCATCATATACCTACCCTTTCACTCATCATCATACATCATATGCATACCTTTCTCTCATCATCTTAACATTATATACATACATTGCATCATCATTTCCTCATCATCCTATTCTCATTTCATCATCATATAACCATTATAGACATACATGCATTTCATCATCATTTCATTTAATCCTATTCTCATTTCATCATCATATAACCATCACAGACTTACATGTATTTCATCATAATTTCATAATTATTCTATCATTATTTCATCATCATCTAGTCATTAAACACATAAGACAAGCATTGAGCCCTCAACTCCTCAATAAGCCATAACCGAACATTTTATCAAATACTTAGAGGGTGTGTAATGCTAGTCTAAAACCATGCAATTCAAGAGTGAAATCATGCTAGAAGTAAAACCTTAAATAGATACTTGGTAACACCCTCAAGCAATATACATCAAAATCCTTCATCAGATCTTACAACAGATCTTAGACTTCAAGCTCAAGACGTGCTAAAATAATTATCGTTTCATAAACCCTAACATAGTGTGTAGTGAATTTCATAATAAGTAAGACCCATGAGTAAATCAACTTTAGACCATGTAGTTTTAAGAAAAAGAAAGCTTGGGAATCATGGGTGAAAGGAGCCCATGAAAGAAATCCACATACCTTAGCTCTTGGAGAGTCCTTGAAGAAGATTGTACATGGAGACTTGAAGATTAGTTGAATTCCTTAAGATCTGGAGAGGGTTTTGGCACTTGAATCTTGTGAGAAATATAAGCCTAAGTGTATGAGTAAGTATTGGGGAATGTTTTTGAATGATATGACGGTAAAAAAGGCTAAGTATAGGTATTTTCACGTGCGGGAAGGCTTAGGCCCAAGAACCAAAAGCCTTTGACCGAGATAGAAAAACTAGACAAAATTACTTAAAAAAATAGCACTACCGCTCGTGCCAGTACGCACAAATACTATTGGAATTTAATACTTTGAAATTTGATATTGTGAATCGTTCGCTCTAAAATCGAGGTTAGACCCTTTTCCTCCTAAATTTGACCATCTGAACAAGAATATGAAGTCGGATATCCAAAATAGCGCACGAATTTTGAGATATATGGAAATTATGATTCTGAGCACTTTTAAGGCACTTTTTTAAGCACTTTTTTATGTTGTTTCACCAGCATCACTGTAGCATCATTACTACAAGGTCAGTGGTTGAGAAAAAGGAAGATCTGGGAGCTCTCAATATCCCGTTCACTATTACGGCTTATGACATTGAATGGGCTCTCTGTGACTTGGGTGCCAGCATTAACTTGATATTGCTGGCAGTTTACAAGCAGTTGGGCTTAGGAGACCCCACACCTACTATTATATGACTGCTCATGGCAGACAGGCTAGTGAAGTAGCCCGTGGGGATTTTATTTGATATGTTGTGGTCCATGTGGGCACATTCATCTTTCCAGTAGACTTCATCATTCTGGACTTCCAAATGGATTTTGAGGTCCTTATCATCCTCGAAAGACCATTTCTAGCGACTGGCAGTGCATTAGTAGATATAGAGCGTGATGAGCTTACTTTCAAATTGGGCAGTGAGGAGGTAAAATTCAGTATGCGCGCTACTATTAAGAGACCCAAAGAGGTAGCATTAATGTCTGTCATAGACGTAGAGGATCATTATCTTTCTAAGATTCAGATTGAAGAAAAGATGAGCGTGGATGCACTGGCCATGGTATTAATGAACTTACAATAGGATGGTATCAATAGTTACAAAGAAATTGTATATGCTTTGCATGGCAGGGGAATCAGACCCTTTGTCCTTAAGAAGTTGGACTTGGACTTAATGAATAGACTAACTCCACCAGCCAAACCTTCTATTGAGGAACCTCCTACTAGAGCTCAAGGAGTTGCCACAATACCTAAGGTCTGCATTTCTCGGCACAACACTCTTCTCGTGATTGTGGTTGCAAATCTTCAGGAAAACTAAGTGAAAGCATTATTAGAGGTCCTTCAAAAGTTCAAAAGGGCCATTGGTGTGACCATTGCAGATATACAAGGATTCCTCCAGGAATATGCATGCACACGATCAAGTTGAAGGATAACTGTGTTCCTAGCATCAAACACTAGTGTAGGCTTAATCTACCCATGCAAGAGGTGGTGAAAAAGAAGATAATTACATGGGTGGATGCTAGTGTGATATACCCCATCTCTGAAAAGAGGTGGGTTAGTCCAGTACAATGTGTTCCTATGAAAGGAGGCATGATAATGATGGCCAATGAGAAAAATGAGTTGGTCCCCTTGCGACCTATCATTGGGTGGCAAGTAAACATAGATTACCAGAAACTGAATAGGTGGACTTTGAAGGATCATTTTCCCATGCCTTTCATGGACCAGATGTTAGACTAGCTAGTAAGTAGAGGCTGGTACTACTTCCTGGATGGGTACTGGGCTACAATCAAATATCCATAGCCTTGAAGGATCAGGAGAAAACTATTTTTCACTTGCCCATATGGGACTTTTGCTTTTAGAAGGATGTCTTTTGGGTTATGCAATGCCCCCGCCACCTTCCAGTGATATATAATGTCGATCTTCTCTGACATAGTTGAAGATCCCCTTGAGGTATTTATGGATGACTTCTCTGTAGTTGGTGATTCCTTTGATGATTGTCTGTTGAATCTTAGCAAGGCACTATAACAATGTGAGGAGATAAACTTGGTCCTAAACTAGGAAAAGTACCATTTCATGGTCAAGGAAGGGATAGTCCTTGGCCATAAGCTTTTTGATAAGGGTATAGAGGTGGATAAGGCAAAGATTGAGGTTATTGTGAAATTGCCACCTCCTATCTTTGTGAAGTGGGTTCGGAGTTTTCTTGGGCATACAAGCTTCTACCACCGATTCATAGATTTCCCTAAGATTGCACACCAACTATGAAAACTATTGGAGAAAGATGCTACGTTTTAGTTTGATGATAGTTGTCGGCATACCTTTGAGACCCTGAAGCAAAAGTTGATCTCTACACCTGTGATAATTGCACCAGACTGGGCCGCCCCTTTTGAGGTTATGTTTGATACAAGTGGAATAACAATAGGTGTTGTGCGGGGGAAGAAGCTCAACAAGATGTTTCATCCCATCTACTATGTCGGCAAGAACCTCAATGATGCTCAATGGAATTACAAAATGACTGAGCAGGAGTTACTAGATGTGGTGTATACGTTTAACAAGTTCAGGGCCTATATATTGGGCACAAAAGTGATAGTGCACATAGACCATGCAACATTGAGATATCTTATGATGAAGAAAGATGCTAAGATGAGGTTAATTAGATAGGTTCTCATACTACAAAAGTTTGACTTTGAGGTCCAAGACCGAAAAGGGACTGAGAACCATGTAGTTGATCACTTGTCTAGGTTTGGGGATGATTCAAGAGCTAAGGATTTGTTGAGGATTGATAATTCCTCTCACAATGAGCAGGTATTGGTAACTTCTGTTGACTTAATTCCTTGGTTTGCTGATTTTGCTAACTACTTGGTAACTGACATTATGCTTGAGAGGCTTAACTTTCACAAGAGAAAAAAGTTTTTTAATGATGTGCATAGGTAGTTCTGTGATGAACCATACTTGTTCAAAACATGTGCAGATGGGGTCTTTAGGCGGTGCATACCAGAAGCGAAGATGATGAGCATCATAGAGGCCTGCCACTCCTCTGCAGTGGGGGCCTATCATGGTGGTGGCATGACAATAGAGAAGATCTTGCAATGTGGGTGCTATTACTCCACCATCTAAAAACACACCTATGACTTGTTACAGGGTTGTGATCAATGCCAGCGGCAGGGCACATCTCTAGCTGTCAAGACCTGCCTATAACTCCTATTCTTGAAGTGGAAATATTTGACGTTTGGGGCATTGACTTCATAGGTCATTTGAAGATCTTCTATGGCATAAGGTATTTCTTAGTAGCAGTGGACTACATCTCCAAGTAGGTGGAGGCAGTTGCATTGAAAAATAATGAAAGCAAGACTGTTGTCCTCTTTTTGAGGTAGAACATCTTCTCCAAATTTGGGACACCCAGAACTATCATTAATGATGGGGGTTCTCACTTCTGTAACGAGATCTTCTACGGTATGCTACCTAAGTATGGAGTATGACAACACAAAGTGGCCACACCCTATCATCTGCATACGAGTGGGCAGGTTGAAGTTTCGAATAGAGAGATCAAGGATATCCCGACCAAGTCTGTAAATGCGACTAGAACTGATTGGTCTTGGAAAGTGGATGATGCACTATGGGCTTATAAAACGGCTTACAAAACCCCTATTGGTATTTCCACAGATTACTTGGTGTTTGGTAAAGCCTACTATCTACCTATGGAGTTCGAGGACAAGGCACTTTAGGCTCTAAAGAAGCTGAACATGAATCGAGATGAGGTATCTACTTAAGACTTGACCAACTTAATGAATTGAATGAGTTTCGTCACCAAGCTTATGAGAGTGCAACACTTTACAAAGATAGGATAAAGTTCCAACACGACAAGCATATTACACCATGAAGTTTCAGTGTTGGTGACAAGGTTCTGCTCTACAACTCCAGGTTGAGGCTATTCCCTGGTCAGCTCAAGTCTAGGTGGTTTGGCCCATATAAGATTATCTAAGTACTCCCACATGGTACAATAGAGCTAGAACTAAAATGGGGCATCAATTCAAAGTTAATGGGCAATGGCTAAAACAATACTTGGGTGTTGCAGATCAAGCCTCAGTGATTGAGATCATCCATCTTGATAAAGTCAAAGTAGTCACCATAGCTGCCTCGTGCCGCGATGTTAAACCAAGCGCTTCATGGGAGGCAACCCATGCATTGTAATAATTGGAAAAAATATTATTATATCATGCATTTTCTTGTTTTTGATTTTTGTGTGCAGGTAAGAATAGGAGTCACTTATGGAGTGCATATGCCTATGCATGGTAGGGGACTCGACAGGAGGCCATGGTGGAAAGAGTTTGGGAAATAAAGGCACCAAGTCCATTTATCACGAACCATATGACATAGATGACCCACAGAGTCATCCATAGGACGTGTGTTTATGCCCAGGTAAACTTAAATTCACTAAGGGTAGGTGGATAGATGGTGCACATGGACCATGAAAAGTAACACAGGCCATGAGGCTACCTGTGTAGAGTATGCACGTTGCCAGGTGTGTTTCTTTTCCAAATTGTTCAAGTATCGGCGAATGGACGGTCCAAACGAACCATGACACATGTCACGAGTTATGAGGCTGCCTGTGGAGGTGTTTTCGATCAACACATGCCAGATATATTTTTTAATTTCTTAAGTATGGGTAGACAAACAGTCTAATTGGATCATGCCATGTGACATTAGCCTTGAGGTCGTCCGTGGAGTGAGAGAGAGGGTCGATCAACACTGTTGACCAAGGGCTTTAAAGCCCCTATTTTGTTCCCAACATGCCCCATTCTTATTTTCTCACTCTCTTTATTTCCTTATGTCCTCCTTCCTTAGGCCCAACAAATTCTATCTCCTTTGTCATGGAAAGTGCATAAATCTCAAGATCCGTAGCATATATCCTAGTTTGGGGTCATCATCTTACAAGAAACTCATCACCTTCCTTGTGTTCTTCATCAAGTAAGCAGTCATATTCTTAATCTTCTAGTGTAGTTTTTAGTGTGTATGTGTTAGATTTTGCTTGAAATCAAGTTTTTTGTTGTCTAGAGTGCCAAACTTTATATTTTGTGTGTCGGGTCATGCATAAAGAGGTGCAAATCACCATTGTTGAGTTCTGGTAGTGTTGACCATGGAATTTCATGATTTTAGTGGGTCTTTGTGATAAATCTTAGTGAAACCATGTCTTGCATGTTAGTATGTTGGTGGATCGGTGATTAAGTAGTGTAGAATTGCATAAACTTGTGCGTGTGTGTGCCTTGGGATGAAAATTGGTGAACGTGGCTTCTCACAGCTCATCGCATGGACTATGTGACTCTATATGGACCAGGTAGTGTCTTGTCTTATACCCTTAAACATTATGTGACAAAGTCCCCCTTCCAGGTGCCCTGCCATGCTCCATGTCACGTTACACAGCCCATGTAGGGTCCTCTAACTGGGTTCCCATTATTGCATTCTTATGTTGTATCACATAGTTAGATTTTAAGTGTAATCTCCCTATGATAGACCGGGTTACACCACTCTTAAGGGTTATGTCACTTTTATAGCCTAAAGGAAGTCTGAGCACCCGTTAGTGCGTCAACCTTTATGTTTAGAAACTTCTAACCCTTTTTATTCACTTGTGACACTTATAGGTACTATGGGTCCATGTTGACAGACAACTCAACCCAGGGAGGAGCTTGGATCACATCTCCAGGATTCCCCAACTGTATCTTCTAGCCATCAAAATGGGAGTGAATCAGGCATTGACTCCTCTAGTGTGTCCGAGGTCTAATTTACTGGAAACGTCTCCCCTCACTCCCCTCGCACTACAGTGGCTCGTGCAGTGAGCTAGACTATAGCCCCCCAGTCTGAGGAGGGGGTTTCTTCTGAGGGAGTTGAGGGTGAGGAGGCTGCCCCGGAGTAGGAGGAACAAGTACAAACCTTGCAGGTTGACCAACGCCAAAATGATGAATAAGCTAATGAGATTGACCTATGGGATAGTGATGATGAGGCCATATGTTATGTGGTTTCCCGGACGTCAGATTTTGAAACTGCGAGTTGGATTATAGTATTTTTGCGAGGTTGTTTGACAGTCCCAAGAACTAAGGAGATTTTCACTCATGGGCTGACCAAGGGCTCCGAGGGTTCCAGCGGCGGGTCATCATCCTCAGGTTTGGTTTATCATGAATCAACTCGATAGGGTCCCTAATATCAAAGCCATGTTTGACTCATGTTAGTTTAGCTGAATGGCACAACCACCCAGATATTATGGGCCAACAATCAGCGCTGAATTTTATTCATACTATGTGGCTAGTCTGTTGGAATCAATACATGGTGGCCATTCCAAAAAGTTGAAGAAGAAGTTAGCCTTTTGATTGGCCCCACGGGAGCATGGTGTTTCACATGGTGAAAGGGTGGACATTTCTAAGACCACCATCAATAGATTTCTCTTTGGCCTAGATAATTAGGCCCCGTTGGATGGTCTATTTGTTGATAGACAGCTCAATATCACTGATGAGGGGAAAATATCTGGTCCAACTTCCTGGGCCATGTTATTGAAATGGATTGTAGAGCAAATTTCCATAAAAGGGGCTGAAGTGGGTTGAGTCTTGAACCCAGGGTTCCAATTGCCAAGGCTTCTCTTACTTTTTCTGCCAAGTTTTGGTGGTCAGTGCTACGTGCCAGGCTTTATCCCACAGGTAATGACAACATGCTCCAACCTTCGCATGCCTCTTCAGTAACATGTTTAATAGCCAAGTATGGATTAAACATGGGATGAATCATTGCTATAGAGATGCAGGATTGGGCTTTATTTGATAGAGCTGGCATGCCTTTCCCATGCTTGATTCAAGCACTTTGCAAATGGGCCCATATCCCTACCATCCATTTTCTAGTCCAAAAGATAGCTCCCAAAGGCGTGGTCAACATTGCACTGATTATGGATGTCAACAACCCTCTTATAAGGATGAGAATGTGTAGGCTAGGGGGTCCGATGATCTTTCCTCAGGCGGCCCCCCAGCAACTCTTCCATTTGGGGGTTACACCATCACCCCATAGTCAATGAGGCTTTTGAGGAACCCGAGGGTAGTGGTGCATCACTTTGGTGCAATAAGGATATGCTTATGTCCCATGTGAGTTTATCTCTAGAGTTGTGTTAGGTCAACATCAGACACATGCCATTGTCGATCAAATAGTCAAGAGGATGCCTCATGTGGTCCAATCTCATGTACACTAAGCAGAGGAGTGGCTTCGGCTGAGCTTCGGGGCAAATTGGTGTCACACCCAAAGTCTCGTTAGGGCAGACTGGCACCCATTATTGATAAGGCCTGGGAGAACCAACCTGTATCTATGCATTTTCTATACATATTATAAGGGATTCCTATATTAAACATGCCTTTAAGAAAGTAAACAGTGATAACAACCAAAAGGAGATGCATATGGGCATGGTGTTTAAAGTACGAGACGTGACCACACTTTAATTTACATAGTCAACAAAGCTTCTAGATAAGGAAAAGTATCTTATAAGGGTTGGGACAGGCCCCGCCTCAACTAACTATACAATACATAAATATAAGCTCTAGACATACAAAGCTCCGAAGCAACCTAGAACTTGGTACAACAGCTGGATATCCTGTACTCCTACGAGGGAGATCTACTAGCACCTGTACCTACAATATGAAATGTAGGTCCCCCATAAGGGACATCAGTACGAGATAGTGTACTGAATATGTAAGGCAAGAAATACTGTATATGAAGTAACAACTCAAATGAAACTATACACTGGTATAGAATAAGAGACCACCTTTAGTTGTACTGTGGGATCATGTAGTTTATGTTCTTTTTATTACTTTACCTTTACTGTATAATCTGTACACAGCATGTAATACAAAGGTCTAGCTGATCAGTGGTAAATCTATATCAGGATCGGCGCTGGCTAGGCTTTTCCTTTAACCCCTTGTGCTATCCCCCCCTCCCCAGTGATAGAATCGACCCTAGCTTGGTGATTATTCCACCCCTCGGGTTACCACCCATCCATAAGCAATATACTATACTTTATCTTTCAATTATTTGTGAGATGATTCTTTTGGTGGTCGTAATATTGGAGCTGTAAGACTGTAGATACAACATATGAAATGTAAATAATCACAAAAGACAACACCACAATGAAAGGAGTAAGTTACACAAATAATGAAATGCATAGGAGATAGAACAACACGTGAACTTTATTTAGTAGAACGAATTCGTGTATCTTGGTATCCAAGTATGTATGTAGAGCTAAAGGTGACAATTATGGGAGCATACAAACATGTGAAATAGTCGAAACACGATTAATAGTTGTTTCAGAGTTGGTAAATACCTTTATGTGCCAAGGAGGGATCTATGTTTCATGCCAAATAATATGAAATCAAGTAGCCTTACATATCTCGCTGTATGACTTCACTATTACCTCGAGATAACCTCCCCTTCATCCAAATATTTATCTACAACATAGTAGGTGATAAAACTAGCATTAGTAGCCAATAGATACATCTTGGAAGCCAAATCTCATTAAAAAAAGACACACGGGCAGCAAGCGCATAATTATAAACTCGAGCGTATTCTTTCAAACTTTCCACCCCTAGTCATATTTTCTAATACACATTCTCATATACATATCATGTGCAGGTTGTTTTAGTGCCATAACAGTCTTACAATAGCCCGCAAAGCACAACACATAACAATTCCACACAACATACAAATAGGCAGCATAACATTACATCCCTTCGCTACATTTCGATGTCGACAATCTGAACCTGTTTCAACTTCACCCAAACTATCCTCAACACTTCTATTCATAAAAACAGACTTAAAATAGTCTTAGAACAGAACCAAATTATTCATGAAGGAAATGAGGCAATAGCCTTCCATCCATCTGCCCACAAGTTTGTACTAAAAACACAATTGTGATATCCTATAAGAACTCTCTTTAGCGGACTGTAAAAGTAGACCAGCAGCTTAGCTACATCACTAAAAAACTATACCTTATTAAAAACATGATTCTTACTTCATAATTTAGCCATCCAAGTAGAGAAAATCTTCTTGAATAACAAGAAAAATTCATAACAATCTTTAGGACACATGCTGTCCAAATTTTTCATCATATACCTCACCAACATAGTCTCTTGTTTTTCATGGAGAAACCTTTCTAAACACATAGCTATAACCACTTACCTTTACCTTCAAGGTTAAACACACAACTATAATCACTTACCTTTACCTTCAAGGTTAAGAGCCTCCTTAAGAACACCTAAAAGCTTCCTTTGGTTGCTTTACAAAGTCAAGAAAGAAGAACAATGAAGTTCTGTGAAAGCTGAAATTTTTCAAGTCTAAGAATGAACTAAATCGCTGCTTGTAACCCCTTTTTAAAGGATTAATTTGGTCAACTTTCTTTTACCTTTTAAGCCTTATTTTATCAAGTAATTAAAGTACCATTTTCCCCCTTTCACTTGGGCCTTAAGGGCTCCAAATATATGGGCCTTTGCTGCCCTTAGTTGGGCCTAACTTACTAAAGAATTCATGATGTCTTTGGGCTCTTTCAGTATCCTTCTTGAGATGAAAATATAATTGATTTGTGATGCTAAAACATGAGCTAAAGTTACACCCTTAACATAGACTTTATTCATAATCGGACTTGGACAAATTTGGCATCGGGCCTCGTCTTCGTTTAGCTAGCAAATTTAAGATAAGCAAGTGGGTGACTCACTTGCTAGCTTCCTAACTCCTATAAGAACCACAATTTTCTCACTTTGTTTAGGGTCGTGATCTCCTCAATTCGACTTAAAACTTATTTACACTTGACCCTCTTCCGCGTTAAACATACGTATCGCCATTTAATTAGAGATTCAAACACTTTTAAAAATTGACGCTAATTTTGACCAAATCATATCATGTTTCATTTGTGTAGTACTAGTATTATAAGATGTGGGGTGTTACAATTGGCATCCACTAGAACTATGAAAATAGTTTGGAAGGGTACTTCCATGATATGTTTAGTAATATGTCTGGGGTTGACATGAAAAATATTGTGCAGATGGTGAATGAGATGAAGGTCCAAATTGCACAGCTGACTACCCAATACAATCGCACTGTTCTAGCCCCGCCTCCAGAGTCTTGGATGACCCTTTTTAGTGGAACGATCATTACACCAGTTTTAGATAAGTCATGGGGCGCTCCACCTGCCCCATCTGCCATATCTTCGCCACCCACCAATGAGCCTAAGAGAAAGGACAAGGGCAAGAGGTGCAGTTAATCTAGTGGCCCTTCACCAGATCAGAAATTAATGGCAAAGAAGAAGTTGTGCAAGGCCATGAGAGCCCAGCACCGAGCAACAACTGAATAAGAGGAAAAGGAGTGGCTTGCATGAGTGGCAGCAAATATATGAGCTTCCGGGAGCACCTTTGGATCGAGAGCATCTTTTGATGATAGGGACCTTACTGGATGGTCCATTCTCGATGGTATGACCAATGCCTAGGGTGTCCTAGCTATGTTCTATTCCGTATTTGTACTTTATCTCTTACTATGGTGTAGTGAGGCACTACACCGTCTTGTTAGAGAGGGTCGGGCATCATTCCACTTCAGCGTTTTTCTTGCCAATTTTTTTTCTCTCAAGTGTATAGTCTAGTAGAACTGGCATGTTTTGGTTGTGATGTTTGTGTAGATGTAAGTGTTTATAGGAGTCTAGGATAACCCATGTTTTGCTTTGTTAAAAATTCCCCAAGTTAGAATGTTGCAAAAAACTTGTATGTACATGCACCCCATCCTGACTAGCTCATATGATTTTTGGAAAGCATGATATGTATTGTATGGTTGGGATCTTGATGAATGAAGCATGAATGTTTGATAAGTGCTGACTAGTGTAAAGGATGTGCCATGTATGTGTGAACTTATTTGCTTAATTCAGTTGATGCACTTGTAAGCTAGAACTTGTCTAGCTAGTCCCACTAAAGCAATTGAATGACTAGATTAGCATATGCTCTTAGGCCATTTTTGTTGACAAGTCACTTAGCCGAATTTGACCAACCAAATGAAATTTTCCACTTTGAACCAAAAGTTGAGCCTGAATAGACCTTTTCTTTGTAATCACCTAACTCACCTTCCCTATCTTGATACAAATCTTTACTTTGGCCCTAGTCTCTCCAAAGACATTGTGAACCTCACCCTAGGCTAAAAGTCTAAGTTAAGGGTGGCTTATATTGGCCTTAGTCCTTTAAAAAGACATTGTGAACCTCAACCTAGGCCAAAAGCCTCAGTTGAGGGTGGTATTATAGGAAAAGCAGAAAAATAGGTGTGGAAAAGAGCCAAATGATAAGAGAAGAAGAAAAGTTTGGGGTGTGATCGTGAGCAAAACAAAATAGCCAAAAAGAAAATGAAGAAAAAAGAATAAGTGAAAAGGTAAATCACTCCCAATGGCAAAGAAACTTGGAAAAATAGGGACAATAAGAGTTAGAGGCCAAAAATAGATGACTAAACCAAAGTAGTGTCTTGGAGGGGCCAATTAGTCATTTTGATCCTAAATATACCTCACCCTAGCATGCACCTATATACAAGCCACAAAAGTCCTAATACGGTCCTAAAAAGGTCGTTCAAGAGTCAAGGTGGGGAAAATAAGGGCAAGCATATAGTCTATACTTTTGTGTCTATTGAAAATCACTTGTGAGAGTAAGCATCTACATTCTAGTCTCTATTTTACATTGATATCTTGTGTGTGAGACTTCTTTGTAGTGAGGGCAATATCCTTGCATTGATTGGTTGCTAATACAACTGGTTCTTCTTTGTTCTCTATCTTATATGGGCTAACATATATGGTATGATGTTTACTTTGATTTGTGTGGGTCTGTTTGGGGTGTAAGCACATTTAAGCATGTGTTTTGGGCATATGTGTTGAAAATGATGGGTTACCCATAGTCTTGCTTTAGCACTTATATTTATGCTTTATTTTACTGAGTAGTCATTGCTTGAGGACAAGCAATCATTCTAAGTTGAGAGTGTTGATGAGTCGTAGAAATATGACTTTCATAATGCCTTAAACAAGGATTTTTGCGTGTTCTCAATAAATTTGTTGGTTTGATGTGTGTTTTTTGTTATTTATCAAGAAAATGGTTAAGGCATGGAGTAGTGGGTGAAGTGCAAGAAATTTAATGAAAGAGAGCACAAGCGCTGGCACATGGTTGCCTCCACAGCCCGTGTCGTATCACATGGAACGTGGGAGAGCACATGGACTTAGGCTGGGCATTCGAAGCAAAGAACGGAGTTAAGTGGAGGAACACGGGCACTTGCACGACTCATGTGACATGAGACGAACCGTAAGGCTCATTGCAGTCTCACACTTAGCTTTCCAAGGCGTGGCTAGAATGATGAGGAATGAAAGTGATTAAGGTACATCCTACGGTGCCTTACACAGGTTATGGGAATTAGCATCGGTCGTGTCCCATCTCGTTAAGTTGACATGATTTTTAAGAGGTACCATCGAAAAGTACAGAAATTTCGAAAGAAAGAGCCAACAAGACCCTCTCACGGACCGTGTGACACACCACAGACCGTGAGGAGAGTTGTGTTACTAAAGGAAAAGTTGACAGTGTGTAAAATGCTTAATGCAAGGGTCACAGGCCATTTCATATACCATGAAATCTCACCATGGGCCGTGGGAAGCAAGCGTTAGGAAGTGATGAGATCTTAAGGCTAAGTAAAAGATCACGGATCGTTTCATAGTACATTTGGAGCCTCATAGGCTATGTAGTCCCCTGTACCTATGTCGATACCTATTTTCCTATTCTAAGGTAGATTAGGTTATTCCTTGTATGTGTGTGTGTGTCTATATATATATATATATATATATATATATATATATATATATTATTTTAATTTCATTTTTAGTTGTCTGTGATTGAAGAACACTATTTGGGCTTATTTATATTGACTTCTTGGATTTTGATCATCTCTTTGAGATTTTAATTCCCGGAGATATCACTTTATTAATAGTAAGTTCTTTATCATGGTTTCTTTATATGTTTGTGGGTTATTTATCTTGAATATGCTATGCTAAAACCGTACATAGGGTTGTGGGAACCCAACCATTGACTATTTTTGTTGCCAAGCCAACATTTCTTTTAACTTGTTTTGTTGCCCTTCATCGAAACCCGACCATTGACGGTTTGTGTTTGTTTTACCATTAATCAGAATCCTACAATCCATTTTTGTAGTTTTTCTCCCTTAATTGAACCCTAGCACAAAAACTTGATTGTTTGTGTTTATTTTTCCCTTAATCGAAACCTTACCAAAACCTTTACTCTGTGTGTTTATTTTTGCCCTTGACCAAAAACTTTACTCTCTATGTGTATGTTTTTTGTTTGCCCTTAATCCAAACCCTAGATTATTCTTTAGATTTTATAATGATATAATTACTCAATTGTACTCTAGATTATATGAGCTTGTCTGACGTTTGTTGTTAACTCTATTTGCTTAAGCTTTATGTAATTGATTTCAAGTTTGATATAGAAGGAGAGTGGAATATGTTGAAAGGCAGACAAGAAATAGTCTTGATGGTCAATGATCTAAATAAGACTGAGTATAGTGAAATTGATATAGAAGATTTAAATAACATATCTTTGTAAATTTGGGATTGAGGCATAATCGATGGAATATTTAGGAATTGATTGCTGAAATTATAACAATTAGATGATGATTTTGGGGGTTTAATCAATAATACTAAAAGGAAATGGAAGAAGGGGACTCTGATCTAATATACCTCAAGGTAGGGCCTTCACACCAGAGGGATTGTATCCATGATGTGCTGTCAAAATACAACACTTTTGATGCCTAAACCTTGGAATTTTGTGTGTTCTCAATGTGATGTTAGTTAGTTTATGTGTTTTTACATTATATTTGTAGGATTCCAAGTTTAGCCTTGATTTTGAGAAGAAATATAAAAGTTGCTGATTATTGATGTAGTATGAGAACTTTTTACAGGCCAGAGATCATTCTATGGGTCGTCAAGTAGTTTCGTGGAAAATTTCGATGAGGGTTTGATCTTCTGCAGTTGGTTTTACATACATGCAAATAAGTTGAGGAATGATTTACGAGTTGTACACCATGGTTCATGCCCTGAGGATCAGAGATTGAGACTTTCTGAAGATTCATCAGACGAAACCCCCTTACGGATCATAAAATACTTTACGAGTCATAGAGGGGTGTCCTAGACTTGATGTCCAAATTTCCAGCAACACCATATGAGACCCCAATTATGGGTCGTAGAGTGCAATACAATTCGTAAACCCCTTTCGTGAGGCATGCCGACCAGTTATCCTATTTCATTTAGGACTTGTATTTTACTTATTATAAATAGGAGTTTTACATTATTTTTCACAAGTTTTCGCATAGTACTCAGGACACTCATTATTTAGAAAACTCAGTGATTAGAGAGAGAAAATACTGAGATTACATTGGAGTTATTTTGAGAACACTTGAACTTTAATTTCATCTTTAATCTTGTTATTCTCTTTGATTTTGGATTTGTTGTTCATAATTCAATTTTTAAAGTGTTCGACTATGTATTTCCAATTCATAATTCTCGCATTTACACAAATCTTGAGTAGCTAAATCCATAACTAGAGTTGTGGGAATCATGAAGAACTAATAAGATAAAATCAGATAATTCATAGTTCTTGGAAAGTGTGCATGCATGTATTATTTAACTTTTTTCGTATTGCATGTTTTCTAGTGTTGGACAACATTAGAACCCGCCTAGTTTTACTAACTGGACCAAGGTACTAATAAATAGTAAAAGAGATTAATTAGCAGGATTTGATTAATGTGTTCTCATCTGATCAACCAAACTGGGCCAAGTGGATATTGTACTAGGACTAATAGGTAAGGGTTAGTAATGTACACTATGGAGATGGGTCAAGTCACATAGTGAAATTTACCTTTCACCTTTGACAAAAGGGCTTAGTAAACTTCACTTACCATCCTGCATGCTACACACTAGAAAAGAATTAGGTTATCCAGTGATACAAAATTAGGGAATCATGGGGAACACAATACCCTAGTTTCTCTCCATATTGGTTTCTCTCTTGTGTTAGTTAGTTTAGTTTTGTTTCCATTGATTATTATAAATTTCCCCTTTTGGGGGAGCAAGTTGGTTAACTACTTGAATTACAATTGTTGAATTCCCTTGAGTCTATGTATGCCCTGTGGGTTTGAACCTAATCTTGGTTAGGTGCTATTTCTTGACAGCAACTGCTTTATCCTCTAAAAGGAGGTGTAACTTGGAGACATCAAGTTTTGGCGCCGTTGCCGGAGAATATGGCTAGACTCAGTTAATTTATAGTGATTTGGGTGTTAATCCTTCTTTCCCACATTTTACGTTTTGTTTTTGTTTTTGTTTTCTTTGCATGGTGTAAGTGTATTGTATGCCTAATACACGAAGTCAAGGTAGACCCTTGACTCCATTTGACCTAAACATTCACCAAACATTGAGGAGAATGGCCTAAGACAATGCCAACAACATGACCAATAAAAGCTCTGAATAGAAAAAAGAATGAAAGTTTTTTATCATGAGAACCCACCCCTTCTTGAGGACATTGCTCCATAGACTCAAGATTTTTATGCTAATGCTTATTAGTGGCACCAATATAGGCTAAACCCTATGGATATTGTGTTGCCACCACTTTTGACAGTCACAAAGCTCATAGTCTCGAGTGGGTTGCTTTAGATGTTGCAGAACCGTGAGCTATTTGCAAGCTTACCATCAGACGATCTCATAGCTATCTACACAATGTTGCATTCGTCTACAAGAGTGTGATGAGAACACAAAATCTGTCTATAGATATTATGGGACATCATGTCTTCCCATTATCTTTTACAGGCAATGCAACATTATGGCTATCTGAGCTCCATTAGAGTTCGATCACCAGTTGTATAGATTTGCAGAAGGCCTTTTTGGAAAGGTACTTTCCTAGATCGAGGAAGCTCTAGCTGAAGGACAAGATCAACAACTTTGAGCAACTTCCTGGCGATTTGGTCAAAACTATTTAGGTGTTGTTCAACAAATAGTTAAAGAGTGTCCCAAACCACAAGATATTTTATGATGCCTTGGTGGAGATCTTCCACCGTGCCTTTGATGAGAACAATCAAGCTTGTGTTGACACTATCATGGAGGGCATTTTCTTAGATCAACCATTCTCAAGGATAGTCGAACTGATGGAGAGACAAGACTAATCGTGCATAGGGGCAGAGAGATAGAGTGTGCACCAAATGTTCGGGCACTGTCAGTGTTGGTTCGGAGCAACCAAAGATCAATGGAGAAATTATGCAAGAGCTTGCTTGAATTCGCATAGGGATAGAGGTGATGATGGAGAAAAATGAAGAGCGAGTTAGTGCGGTGATTCATCAACCTCTACATTCACCCATGTTTAATAAGCCTTATTATGGTGTGGACACATGTTTTGTTATTGATCAGAGGGGGAGGGTGGGTTTCTTAACCAACACATAAGGTCTAATTAGGATTATTAGTGCTAAGATCAAGGAAACCAAGGTCGGAACATCAATAGAGATGGAGCTTACATAGACAACCACAAAGGATATTATAATAACAATAGGGGTCTAGAAAAAGATATAGATTGGGGTCACAGGGATGGCTTCAGAAATAGCCCATATGTGACACCACATAACCACGACATAGGTGCAAGTGGTTCCAAAATTAAGGAGATATTTGATCACCTGTTGAACAAAGATGAGACACATGATAAAACTCTGGGGGTATGAAATCTAAGTTTTCCAGCATAAATCATAAAATTGAGTCTCATTTTGTGGCTATTAAACAACTTGAATATGTAACACCCCACATTTTATATGTACTAATGCTATTTAAGTGAATTATGTTATGGTTTGGTTAAATTTGCATCAATT
>JAOTQR010034100.1:0-15915 GCA_025774065.1 Solanum ossicruentum | reverse complement strand
TTTCCTAATCCAACTTATCCTCCACAACACCCACAACCTCAAAGAGTTCTATCGCACTAGAGTCACCAACACATCCCCTTAATCTAGAAGCAAGAAGAACCAGACGAACCCCATCCATATCCATAAGCAATCCCCATTCGCATGCAACCTCACCAATCCTCCTCAACAATCTACAAGGACTCACAAACCTTAAACAGAATTCCCTCTCTTGCCAAATCAGACCATACTCTTCATTGGTGAAACCTTCAAATAGATTCAATCACCAACTTTAAATTCAAGATCCCTTCTCCTCACATCGGCATAGGGCTTTTGATGACTTTGGGAAGTTCTCAACCCTTCCCTGACCAGCCTCACCTTCTCCATAGCCTCCATAACCAGATCTGGATCCAATAAAGTCATTTCTCCCACTTTAAACCACCCAACTAGTGATCTGCAGCGCCTACCATAGAGGGCATCAAAAGAAGCCATACCAATGCTAGAATGATAGCTATTACTAGTCTCATCAATAACTCTCTTTCTAAGTTTGTCAAAACTAGGTACACACAACCCACCTTGGTACTTAGGGGCACTATCTTCCCTTTGAGAGAAAACTTCCACCTTGCCAATGCTCACCAAAGCCTTCAATTCTAATAAGGAGGGATCAAGATCATGCCTTTCTTCTACCTCATCAACCAAGGAAGATTTTTGAACCACCAACAACCACAATACCGCTATAGTCAACCTCTTCCAACCCAACCCGTAATCTAGCCAACCAGTGGACCTCTCTAGTCACCGGCTTGCCACCATTTTCCATAACTTCATCCAACCTTATTCCTAACCTAGTCAGTTGATGAGCTTCTCCAACCACCCCTCATTGTCACCCCAAAGATTCATACCTTCTATAATTAGTAATCCACCACATATCCATCAAGATTCACAACATCACCTGCAAATGACCCACAAGCTCTCCCTTACCTCTGGAAACAACCAACATATTATTACCAAGGGACAATACAAACATAACAAGGTAGGGATTTAAAACCCTACTCATAAGACCTATAGACATAGTCAATGGATAAATCAAACCAAAAGACACTGCCCCAATTCCAAAATATCAAAAAGAACATCAAGAACCCATCTATCACCGGAACAACTCAATAGAAATGGCTTAGGTTCAACACCCCTAACTCTTACAAGATGAAAAATGCAACCCTCAGAGATCAATTGACCTTAAGTCAAGGAATAGACTTACCCCTATATTACCACCTCATACTCCCCCACTCAAGGATGGGTTCATTAGGGTGTTGGAATCTAACTCTATGGGCCTTTCAATTAATGGAGACACAACATGCATACAACTAATCCATCCCAAATATGACATGAAAGTCCACCACATTAAATCCAAGAAGTCACATGGCAAGACCCATTGCAAATGAACACGGAACATTAGCTATGAACTTTCTAGAAACAATAAACTTACAAAAAGGGTAGATACCAAGGTTCACATAACAACTCAGGAGACACAAGAAGCCCATTAGCAACCAAAAAGGAATAATGCAAAGAATAGTGGAATATAGATCCATCTAAGTTAAAACCTTCAACTTACCCGCAAAGTACCATGCCACTTCTAGAGACCCCTAGAGGGGTATGGTTGAGAATGTCAATGACTGTCCTTTTGATCTTTAGGGACCTATGGACAATGCCTTATCTTATGATCAATTCTCCACATCCAAAACATGTAGCCGAACCGGCTAGGAAATCTCCCAGGTAGTACCTTCCACACTTGTCGACCTTCCACCCTTGTCGCATGTAAGAGGAGTTTTCCCACCAACACCTTCACCTCGATACTTGGGGCTGGCCACCCCATCCTTCGCAAGCGTCTTGTTTTGAGCATCGTTGGACTCTTGACCTTGGAAGCTACCATCAAATTGAGCCCTCTTGGAACCCTTACTTTTCCTCTTTCTAAGCTTCTCCCTCTCAAGTTGTTTAGCATAATTCATGAGGCAGGACAAAGCCATATCATTTGTTAACATAGCGATACAACACTTCTCATTCACCAAATCGGATACACCAGTCAAAAACTTGTTTATCCTTGACCGCAGATTAGCAAATAATTATGGAGCATACTTGGAGAGTTGGTTGAACTTGAGGGCATACTCCCTCCCACTCATGGACGGTTGCTTCAAATTCATGAATTCCACCATCTTCGCCTCTCTTAGCTCAAGAGGGAAGAACCGGTTAAGAAATGCCACCTTAAACTCCTTCCAAGGAATAGTATCATGATTTCCCCTTTCCACCTTCCATTCCACAAACCAAATTTGAACCAACCCCTTTCAGTTGGTAAGCCGCCAACTCTTCCTTCTCCTTCGAATTCACCCCATGATAGACAACACCTTGTACACCTCATCGATAAACTCTTGTGGATCTTTATTCACCTTAGACCCGTCGAACACCGACGGGTTCATTCTTTTAAATTCCCTCACCCTAGAGCCGGAGTAAGAGTATATGGGGCTTGGGACCCTTGATTGATTTGATTAGTAATGGCATGGGCCAATAAGGTTATAGAATTTCAAAACTCAATCTCGATAGCCCCTCCACCTTGAGGAGCTTGAGGAGCAAGGTAGGCCGGTTTTCCTTCGGATGTATGAGCTCTTCTTCCTCTTAGGCTAGGCATGATCTTGCATAGAAATGAACAATCTTTAGGGGGAAAATCTCACCTTAACTCCAATAGCATGACATAGAGTAAGAAGAAGGGAAACATTTCCAAGAATGTCTCATAGCCTCTTACTCATAGTTGTGGTACACAACACAACCATGAATAAGACTCTAATCATTGTGGTGTGTTGGATGTCGAGCATCATTAACAACCTAGTTCCCTAAACTCAAGTTTTTTATGACCCAAACTAGCGCCTAGATGTAACACTGTCGATGGGGAACACGAAGGGAGCCCAAATAAGCCTCTTTGCATATCATACACACATCCTCGGTTGCGAAAGTAAGACAGACAATGAGAGGAAAACATAAACAAGGGAAATTAGGAATAAGGGAGAGATTTTAATACATAAATATCATAGATGAGCTAAAACTCAAGCATAATACATAACTTGTCAAACAACACCTCTAGACATACAACTTAGCGGGGGCCAAGACAAGCAACCAGGCTCACCCTCATAATAATGACCATAAGTATTCTGAAGTATACAATATATAGTCTAAGAATAAATACGAAAGAAGATAAATACTATCCCCAGATATGAGGACTCAACAACTTGCTTTAATAGATATTACTAACCACATGGAGGAGGAGGATGATCAAATGGAGCTCCGGTTCCTACATGATAACATCATGTAGGCATAGAGTGCACGTTAGTACGTTTGAATGTACTAAGAATATAGGGATGCAATAAGAGATAGGCAACATGTCAAAATGCATAATATTAATCAATAGATAGAATAATAACAATATGGCATGCATGATCAATGGTTCAGTAAATCATGCTTTGCAAATCATTTATCTTACGTAGAACATAATATGTAAATGTGGGAAGAAACCTCAACCGACATAAAATATGACCAAGCAAGCTATAACATGGAATCTTGATGTCTACCCTACACCAAAAGAAAGGGGGAATTTACTCGTCAAGGTAAACCTCCTAATGCCTAAGTGGATTCACTAAGCCTTATGTGAACCGGGTACTCGCCTCTAGTTCTTAGACTCAGGTATTCGCCTCAAGCCCAGACTTGGGTACTCGCCTCAAGCCCTCATATTTAGGTTACTCGCCTCTTAAAGATTTGGGAATTTACCTCTAATCCCTTCACCTACGGTGCATGTAGTTCTAGGACTTGGGGACTCACCTATAGTCCACTCAGTGCTAAGTCTAATCCTATAGAATATACAAGATAATCATACTTTAATAACTTGCAATAAACATGGTAACATGGCATGAGTAGCTTTAAACATCATTGACCTCAAATAGTGAGCTTAACATCAAACATAAGAATGGGTCATCATCAATATTACCCTTACATTAACATCAACATCAAAGGCTCACAAGAGGTATAACCTTTGAAAAAGGTGCTTAATCCATACCTACAACATCATCAATATTTTCATGATTTAAATACATCTTTAGAAAGCCCAAAATCATCAGGAAGTCCCTTGACTCATAAATCAACCAATAGATCATCAAAACTTTAAGAATCCTTAAAAAAATATTTTATCAAACACTTGGCACGTGTGCAATGCTAGTACAAAATCATTAAATTCAAGAGCGAAATTATGCAAGAAAGATCAATGTAAAACCACCAACAAATACATGGTAATGCCCTCATGCAATATATATAAAAACCCTTCATCTAATCTCAAGATAGATCATAAATTCATAGCTCGAAATATGCTTAAATAGTCACACTTCTATGAAACTCCAACATAGGTCATAGTCAAATTTATAATAAGTAAGACCCATAAGTAAATCAACTTAGAAACATGCAATTTATGTAAAAAGGGAGCTTGGGAACAGTGGATGAAAGGAACTAATGGTTGAAACCCACATACAAGACTTTGGATAATCACTGATAAAGATCGAAAATGGAGACTTGAAGATTGAGTGAAATCCTTAAAATCCGGATGAGATTTAGCACTTGAATTTTGGGGTGAAATATTTGTCTAAGTGCTTGAGAGAGTATTGGGGAATGTCTTGTATGATATGAATGTGAGATATGGCTAAGTATTTTGAGGCATGGGAGGACTTAGGCCCAAGACTCAAAAGCCTTGGACTAGAATAAGAAAACTGACCAAAAAATTGGCTCTCCGGGCACCTGGCGCATCGCGCCTGGACACTGAAAATCGCTCATTTTAAAATTTTAAATTTTGATACAGTTTCTCTAGAATTAGGGTCAGACCCATTTCTCATAAATTTTCCCCCTGAACAAGAATATGAAGTTGAGTTTTCTATATCATGCATGAATTTTGAGATATATGAAAATTACGATTTCGGACACTTTGAAGACTTATTTTCGAGCACTTTTTGGAGTCATTTCAATATAGGTTACTCTTTTGATCTAAATGTATCCTAATAAATGATTTGAAATGTTTACAAGATGTTCTTCTCATGTGGCTTTTATTGCAAGTCTATTTGGTTGAAAATGAATCTTGACAACACACTTCATTGAAATGAAATCATGCTAGAAGTGAAGGAAGAACACAAAATGTTCAGGTTAGTTATGCCTTGTTAAGGAGATAATACGTGTCAATCGTATCATGGTAGCCGAATTATATATTACTTCCTTGGAAACCAACTATGGAGTGGAAAATTCGGGATGGAGTGCCAAGTGATCATTTCAAGGAGTCCCTTCTCTCCTTTATTACTTTACAATCATACTGTGAGGTCACAGTACCATTGTAGTTGGGGGTGCTCCTTGATTTGATTATATTTGATATTTTTATTTTAATTATGGTACGCCCTTGTTGGGCTTGTATATTGTGTTTAGGTTTAGCTATTTTAGTATATTTGGTAGCTTTTTATTTTTCTTTTAATAGTGTTTATAATCAATGATTCTTGATGATGGATTGAGTCAACATTCTTAAGGGAAAATCGTCAATAGGTGTGCTAGTGTATGAGTAGATTATGATCTTTGGTGAAGTCTGAGTATCCATTAACTCTTGTTGGTGCTATATATTGGGATTGTGAATTGTTTGGTGCCAATATATTTAGTTGAGTATTGTGGATTGTGAAAGGGTCATATCCCTCATACTTTTGAAAGTTAAATGTATTTTGGTATGATTTTGATACAACACTTTGACTCTTTTTTGTGACTCTTGCTTATAGATGGATATATTTGAAAAATGACTCCCTTGTGCTTAACTTGAGAGTTATATTGATCCTTTCCAATTTGATTTTATATCATGTGTGTTGTGATTTTTTGTTTTGTCCCTTGTATGCATTTGTGTTACCTAGAACTTGCCTTGTTGGTTGTGATAGACTTTGGTTGGAAAATGATCGTAGGCATTCTTTGGTTTGAATTGAGTCCACTTAGCCTAAATAGCCACCAAATGCATTGATATTATCCCTAGTGTCTCTTTTGAGCCTAATATTTTCTATTGGCAACCTAAAATACAAGCCTTGAACATTTTTGAAAGGTCATCTCTCATTTGAACCTTTGTCCCTCCTTGAACTTTACATACTTGTGACAATCTAGGCTTTAACCTAAGTTGGGGATGATGTTGGATTAAAACAAAGGGTATCTATCACTTGGAGGCTTGTTAAAAGAAAAAGAAAAGAAAAAATTAATGGAGGAAAAAGAAAAGAAAACAAAAAGAAGTTCTTTTAAAATGAAAGGAAAATGAAAAAGAAGTGCTTGAATGAAAAGAATCCTCCAAAATGTTGAATATGGTTACAAGTGAGCCACTTAAGTGAAGACGAAAGGTTAGATGCGCATTAGTGTGAAATATGTAAAGAAAAGGTGGAAAAGTTGGAAAAGATGAAAGTTGTATGTGGGACTTAAAGAGGCTTAGTTTTTATTGTCCAAATTCTATCCTACCCTACTCTTAAGCCTGCATTACAAGCCTAAAAAGCCCCTTGAGATTTCCAACCAAATGAAATAAAGTCAATGTTAATTGAAAATAAAGGCATGCCTATGATGTGATATTTGTGTGGACAAGATGTTCTTTTGTTGAGAGTGAGCTTTTGAGCCCTTGTCCCTTGTCCATTATGTGTATGTGTTTTGGGGATTTTCTTTCTTTTTGTAAGGATATGCAAATTGACATGATTGGGTGATACTGATGCTTTTCTAAGTTTGGGTGAACTGGAACTTGTTAGGTGACTAAGAGTTTGAGTCACTTCTTCAGAATTTTTATTGCCACTTGGTCATCCTTGGAAGTTGTTTTGAATTGAACAACATGCTTTTGAAAAGTGAGAGAGTTATTTGATGGGATTGTGTACTTAAATTGCTAGCCTCTTGAGTTTGGTTTTGTTTTTCTTAAGGACAAGTAAAGTCTTAAGTTGGGGGTGTTGATGAGTGTATAACTTACACTCATTGCATGCTCTTTTCATATGATTTTGTGTTTTTAATTTCGTAACTTGAGGCTAATTATGTTTTAAATAGTGTATATATCAAGTACATATGGATTAGAATGGAAACTTGCTAAGAAGAATTGAAGTTTGAGCTTAATTAGAGAAAAAAGGAGTTGAAAATGCAAAGAGGTGTACTTGCCAGCAATTACATTTCGTGAATGAGGAACAGTGGATCATATAGATGTGTGAACATGCATGTCTGTGGTGCATAGGCAGAGCAAAAGGCGGCTATTATCCATGAGCAGTCACGTGGAGTTATAAGAGACTTTAACCTCCACGAACACCATCAAAGCCCCGCAACTACGGAGTACTTCTACGACCTATTTTAGGATAGTTGCGTAATTCTACCATTTCAATCCCAAATCATATATACATGTACTCCCAACCCTTGTTCTTGATATTGGAGATTTATTCATCATTGAACATACCTTATACAATTTTGAAGAGAGAAAACACACCTTAGTGTAGATTTTAGTTTAGGGTGAGGACTTAGAGAAAGTTTTCTACAAATTCTATAGTGGATTGAAGCGTGTAAGCTTTACTTGTATTTATCTTTCGTTTACTCTTTCTTTCCTTGTACTTGAATGCATAATTTGTAGATTTAATCAAGCTTGGATGTTAATTTTTTTATGGGCCTTGATTATTTCTCTTGGTTTCATACTTGGTGGATGATTTACTTGCAAAATTAAGTGGGTTTCTCTCAAATTACTTTGACTTTATTCAAATGATTTATGAGTTCATACTTACCTTCATGTTTAACTTATCATTTGAGGTCGTGAACTTAAATCTAGCTTAGATCTTCAATTATAGTCGTAACTTGGGTAGTTGAGGTGGAGGATTTGCATAATAGTCATGGGTTTGTCTTGAGGCCCTCAAAAAGGACTCAACGGCTAAAGTCTTGATTGTTTTGCTTTGAAGTGCTCAGGAAAGCGTGTCTTTGACTGGCTTGCATAAGAGGCCATAATGGGCTCTAGTGAAACACCCCATTATCGTAACTGATGTGTGGTTGCAAGCAACATAGCATACTAATAGAGTTAATTTGATACTAGGTGTGATAGATTTATTGAGCTTTGATTGACTCCCATATGTCACAACCCAAGCCTGGGGACTAGCCGTGACCAGCAAATGAGGAACCTGAAGGAACCCCAAACAAGCCTCATAGCATATCATTACACATCCTTGGTCGGGAAGCAATTAGAATAACAATAAGAGATAAACGTAAACAAGGGGAATAAGGACTAAAGGTAACTTCCATATCATAAATATCAAGAGTCAATGGAGTCAAGCTCATAGCATAGATACATATCATTTCCAACAATACCTCTACTACTTAGATAAGAGCTAGGTCCAAGACAAAGCAACTGGGCTCATCCTTATAGTCAATACATAAGTCAAAGAGAAAGTCTTAATACATAGCAAAAGATCATAAGTTTCATCCCTGAAATGGAGGACTCACCAACAAGCTTGATAGAATTTGTACTAGCCATGTGGAGGAGGATGATCAAGCAGTACATCGGTTCCTAATGGTGACATCATATAGGAATAGAGTATGCATTAGTACGTTTGAATGTATTAAGTATGTAGGATGCAATACAACAAGAGGTAGACATCATAGGAAAAATGCATAATCATAAGAAATGAATAGCATACTAACAAGCATATATGAATGATGCTTGAAGTAAAATCATGTTTATATTGATCATAATACGAGTGCAAGGAGTGACAATTATAGTGCAAGCAAAGGCCTGCCAGATATGAGGTACGAACCCCTTCATGAGGTTGATGGAGTACAAACCCCCCACCGAGGTTGACCAAGTACTAACTGCCCATCAAGGTTGACAGAGTACAAACCCCCCAATCAAGGTTGATGGTTACAAATTCCCCCACAAGTTTACCCGATCCTACCACCACCACCACCCCATCAAGCTAGGTAACCAAGGTACCAACCCCTCGATAGGTTACTTGGGCCTACAACCCCTTGAGCTAGGCTTGGTCATCCCCAAGACTATATAGAGATAGTATCATATATATTTATACACTTCTTTCATCATCATAAACATACATTCCTTTTCTTCATCATTCCATCATCATTTTATCATCATATAGTCTTTCAACTCATAAGACATACATTGGACCTTCAATTCTTCAAGAATCCATAATTGGACATTTTATCAAACACTTTGAGGGTATGTAATGCTAGTGTAAGACCATGCAATTCAAGAGTGAAATCGTTCTAGAAAAATCACTATAAATCCATCAATACATATTTGGTAACACCCTCAAACAATATATATCAAGATCCTTCATCAATTCTCACAATAGACCTTAGATTCGTAGCTCCAAACATAGTAAGAAAGACACAATTTCATAAATCCTAACATAATGTATAGTGATTTTCATAATAGATAAGAGCCATAAATAAATCAACTTTAAATCATGAAATTTGAGTAAAAAGGAACTTGGGTATCATGGGTGAAGGAACATATTAAAGAAACCCATATACCTTAGCTTTTGAGATGAACTTAAAGAAGATTGGAGATGGAGACTAAAGCTTGAGAGAAAATCCTTAGATCCGGAGAGGGTTTTTGAGACTTGATTTTAGGAGTAAATATTGGGTAAGTGTTTGAATGAGTATTGAGCAATGTTTAGAATGATATGAGGGTGAAAAATGGTTTAGGCATTTTCACGTTTGGGAACACTTAGGCCCAAGACCCAAAGGTATTAGACCACAAAAATTAATAGGGCAGGAAAATACATAGGTCCGCATCGTGGACCTGTAGTGGAATAAAGGATTTCTTTATCTGCGCGCCCTAGCCATGTCGCACCAGGGGTGCGCAAACCTCATTGGAATTTGCATTTTGAAAAATTGAAATTGCTAATGATTTGCTCTTAAATCAGGGTAAGACCCATCTTCCACTCAAAATGACCACTTCAACAAGAATATGAAGTCGGATTTTTGATATCACGCATAGATTTTTAGATATATGGAAATTATGATTCCGAGCACTTTCGAGGCACATTTTCAGGTACTTTTTGGAGTCGTTACAATATCTGCCCCTTGGGAATATTTGTCTCCAAATGTTAAAGAGACGTATATGAGAGACACAAACATGACAATTTTAGCCCACATAGTAATGCAATAATGCATTTAAACATAGTGTAAAATCATCATGAACTTAGTCAATTTAAACATGAACATATGCAATGACATGAGGGCGGAACTTAAGACTTGAGATCACATAAAGGACTTAGATCAATACCTTAGGCTTGCATGGAGTGGAAAAGGTAAGGATAGCATTTTTGCATATTCGTTTCGGTATCCCAAGTAGCACTTTCAACTTGTTGATTCCTACAAAGTACCTTAACGAAAGCGACCTCTTTGTTTCTCAATCTCGTCACTTGCCTATCCAAGATCTGAACCGAAACTCTTCATAGGTCAAATTATCTTCAATGATGCCCAAAACATCAAGAGGTACAATGGCATTTAGATCACCCACACATTTCCTCAACATGAACACATGAAAGACCGAATGAACCAAATCTATTTCCCTAGGCAATTCCAACTAACAAGCTACCTTGCCAACCCTTAAAAATCATCCTATAATGAACCACATATCTTGGGCTCAACTTGTCCTTATTACCAAATCAGACCACATCCTTCATGGGTGACACCTTCAAGTAAACCCAATCACCAACTTGGAACAAGATCCCTTCACCTCACATCAGCATAGGACTTTTAGCGACTTTGGGCCTTCTTCAATCTTTCTCTAATCATCCTAACCTTCTCAAGAGCCTCCATAACCAGAACTGGTCCTAATAAAGCTACCTCACCAACCTCAAAACAACCAACCGGTGATCTACAACATCTCCCATAGAGAGCCTCAAATGGAGTCATATGATACTAGAACGATAGCTATTGTTGCATTCAAACTCTATCAATGGAAGATGATGATCCCAACTACCTTTAAACTCCAACACACGTCTTAAGCATATCCTCAAGGGTTTGGATAGTTCTCTCGGCTTGGCCATCTGTTTGAGAGTGGAAGGTTGTAGAAAGCTTAACTCTACTACCAAGCCCCTTTTGAAAGGATGTCTATAAGAGTGAAATGAATTTTTCCCCACGATCTGATATGATGGACAAAGGAACCCCACGCAACCTTACCAATTCGTGAATGTACAACCTTGCATAATCTTCTGCACCATGCATGGTCTTAACTAGTAGAAAGTGGGCCGATTTTGTCATCCTATCAACCACCATCCAAATGGAATCAAAACCCTCTCTAGTCTTGGTCATCCTAACCACAAAATCCATATTATTCACTTCCCACTTCCAAGTAGGAATCTCAATGTCTTAGGTTAGGCCACCCGGCCTTTGATGCTCAGATTTGACTTATTGACAACTATGACAACCAGAAATGAACTTGGCAATGTCCCTCTTCATGCCTCCCCACCAATACATATCTCTCAAGTCTCTATACATTTTGCTGGAACTGGGTGGATAGAATGAGAGGAGTTATGGGCCTCATCAAGGATCTTTTTTACATACAACCTACCTTGGTACATAAGGCATCATCTCCCCTTTGGGCGAAAACCTCCACCTTGCCCTCTTTCACCAAGGCCTTCAATTAGAATAATGAGGGATCAAGATCTTATTTTGCTATCACCTCATCAATCAAGGAAGACCTATAACCATCAACAACAACAATACCCCAATTACCAATCTCTTCCAACCTAACTCCCAATCTAGCCAATCGGTGCACCTTCCTAGCCATGTCCTTATCACCACTATCCACATGATCTATACTACCCATAGACACCCTAATCAAAGCATCTGCCACCACATTTTCCTTATTGGGATGATAATGCATACTCATATCATAGTCCTTAAGAAGTTCTAACCATCTTTTCCTCAAGTTAAGATCCTTTTGACTGAAGACATATTGTAGGCTCTTATGATCGATGAACACATCAACATGCACCCCATACAAGCAATGACGCCAAGTCTTTAATGCAAACACAGTACGGCTAACTCTATATCATGGGTAGGATAGTTCCTTTCATGCACTTTGAGTTGCCTAGAAGCATAGGCTATGACCTTACCATTTTGCATCAACACACAACCCAAACTAACCTGGGAAGCATCACAATACACAACAAATCCCTCAAGCCCATCCGGTAGTGACAATATAGGAGTAGACACAAGCTTATCTTTCAATGTTTGGAAACTCCTTTCACATTCATCGATGCATACAAACTTAAACTTCTTTTGAGTCAATTATGTCATAGGGGAAGCAATAGAAGAGAACCCACTCACGAACCTCCAATAGTATCCCGCTCGACCCAAGAAACTCCTAATATCTGACGGGATCAATGGCCTAGGCCAATTTCTAATCACGTTGGTCTTCTTTAGACCCACCTTAATACCATCCCCCGACACCACATGTCCTCGAAAGGCAACCTCCCTCAACCAAAATTCACACTTTTCATATTTAGCATACAATTTCTCCTCCCTCAATCTTTGTAACACAACCCTCAAATGAGCCCTATGCTCCTCCTCACCACGAGCATAAATCAAAATATCATCAATGAACCACAATAAAGGAATTAAGGTAGGGTTTAAAGACCCTATTCATTAGGTCCATAAAGATGGTCGGTGCATAGGCCAACCCAAAAGACATCACCACAAATTCATAATGTCCATACTTAGTCCGAAGGTCATCTTGGGAATATCACACTCCCTCACTTTCACTTAAAGATGCTCGGACGGACGATCAATCTTAGAGAAATGGCTAGCCCATTTCAATTGGTCAAACAAATTATCAATCAGTGGAAGAGGATACTTGTTTTTTATGGTAACCCTATTGAGTTGCTGGTAGTCAATAAACATCCTAAGGGACCCATCCTTCTTTTTTACAAACAATACTAAAGCACCCCAAGGTCATTGGCTAGGTCTAATAAATCCCTTCTCCAACAAGTCCCTCAATTATTCCTTCAACTCTTTCAACTCTGCTAGGGCCATACAGCTAGGGGGAATAGAAATGGGTTGAGTATCGGGGAGGAGGTCTATACCAAAGTGTATTTCCCTTTTAGGAGGAACACCGGGAAGGTTATTACGGAAGACATCAAGAAATGCATTTACAACTAAAATCGACTCTATGGGAAAGACGTTAGTCTCCATATCCCTAACCCTTACAAGATGGTAAAGACACCCCTTAGAGATTAACTTATGGGCTTTAATGCAAGAGATGAATCTACCCTTGACCACCACATCTTGACTTTCCCACTTAAGGATGGCTTCATTTGGAAATTGGAACTTAACCCTATGGGTTCTACAATCAATAGAAGCATAGTATGCATATAACTAATCTATCCCAAGAATAATATCAAAATCAACCATGTCTAACTCAACAAGATCACAAGGCAAGCTTTTATGCAAAATGCAAATAGGAAAACTTCTATAAACTTTCCCAGCATTAGTAGGTGCAATAATAGGAGTAGACACCTCATATGACTTGCAGCAACTCAGGGTCAACATAGATGTTTTGGGAAACAAAGGGGGTAACAAAAGAAAGAGTGGCACCCGGATCAATCAATGCATACACATCAAAATCAAAGATTTTCAACAAATCGGTAATAACATTGGGGACTTCATCAACCCCTTACCTCCCATGTAAAGCACAGAACGGGTTGTGCCTTGGGGCACCATCATGTCTGCCACCTCTCCCCAATGGGAACACATTAGTACCTTGTGGACAAACCTCCTCGCCCTTGTTGCAGTTTCAAGGGCAATCTATCACCTTATGCCCTAATTCCCCACAATCATAACAAGCATTGGTATTCTTGAACATGGGCCACCATGATCCTTACCATATTTCGGACACACATCAATAGGAGCCACACCATTAACACCTTGGGCCCATGGAACATCATTTGCAATCGTCTTATCAAATTCATAAATAGGCCTTTGGCCTTGATGGGACCAGCCACTCCTTTGGAACTTACCCTCAAAACAGGCCCTCTTGGCCTCATGCCCCCTTCCCTTCCTCGATTTTTCCTCTTCCATTTGCTCAGCATAGGTCATCAAACATGAAAATTCCATGTCACTAATTAACATGACGGACCGACATTCTTCACTAAACAAGTCAAAAATATCCATCAAAAATTTATTCATCCTAAATCTTGAATCGACCATAAAATGCGAAGCACAATTAGAGAGTTGGGTAAACTTGAGGGCATACTTCCTCACACCATATACCCTTATCTCAACTTCATAAATTCTGCCAACTTAGCTTCCCTAAGTTCAATGGAAAGGAACCGATTAATGAAGGCCACCCTGAACTCCTCCCAAAGCACCACATAGTTGACTCCCTTTTCCTCCTTCCATTGGTTGTACCATATTTATGCTATCCGTTTGAGTTAGTAAGCTGCTAAGTCTGCCTTATCCTTTGACCTCATTCCTATGATGGACAAAATTTTGTAGACCTCATCAATGAACTCTTGAGGGTCCTCACTCAACTTTGACTTGTGGAATTCTCAGGTATTCATCCTCATGAAGTCTCTCACCTAAGAGGCTGCTGTAGGAATATAAAGGGGCTTGGGCTCCTTGATTGGATTGATTAGCCACCACTTATGCAAGCAAGATGAGAGTATCGCTAAGCTCTCCATTGGCCGGTAGCTCCTCGGGCATACGGGCTCGTCTTCCCCTTGTATTAGGCATGATCTAGAATGCAAAGAACAATCCTTAGGGAGGAAGAGCTTACTTCAACTATTAGAATGACTTAGAACATGAAGAAGTGAAACATTTCCTAAAATGTCTCAAAGCCTCCTACTCATCGTTGTGGTGCACCACACAACCATGAATAAGACTCTAATCAATGCGGTGTGTTGGACTCTAAGGATTTAACAACCTGGTGCTCTAATACCACCTTTGTCACACCCCAAGCCTAGGGCCTAGACATGACGGGAAAATGGAGAACCCAAAGGAACCCCAAACAAGCCCCATAGCATATCATTACACATCTTTGGTCACAGAAGCAATTAGAATGAAAATAAGAGATAAATGTAAACAAGGGGATAGGAACTAAGGATAACTTCCATATCATAAACATCAAGAGTCAGTAGATTCAAGCTCATAGCATAGATACATATCATGTCCAACAAACCTCTGCTACATAGATAAGAGTTGGGGCCAAGACAAAGCAACCAGGCTCACCAGTATAGTCAATACATAAATCAAAGAGAAAGTCTTAATACATAGCAAGAGATCATAGGTAACGTCCCTGGAATAGAGGAATCACTAATAAGTTTGATAGAAGTCATACTAGCCATGTAGAGGAGGATGATCAAGCAGTACACCGGTTCCTACATGATGCATCATGTAGGCATAAAGTATGCATTAGTACATTTGAATGTAATAAGTATGTAGGATGCAATGCAATAAAAGGTAGACATCATAGGCAAAATATGTAATCATAAGTAATGAATAGCATACAAACAATATGGCATCTATGAATGATGCTTCAAGTCAAACCATGCTTATATAGATCATAATACGAGTGTAAGGAGTGACCATTATAGTGCAAGCCAAGGCCTACCACCCCCTTGGATCGGTGCATGGGTTAGGAACCCATTCATGAGGTTGATGAAGTTTAAACCCCCCTCTCACCAAGGTTGACGGAGTACTAACCCCCCATCAAGGTTGATAGAGTATAAACCCTCCATCAAGGTTGATAGGTACCAACCCCCAACAAGGTAACCCAAGACTACTAACCTTGAGCTAGGCAACCAATGTACCAATCCCTCGATACGTTACTCAGGCCTACAACCCTCCGATCTAGGCATGATTATCTCCAACACTATATAG
>JAOTQR010034079.1:0-15920 GCA_025774065.1 Solanum ossicruentum | reverse complement strand
TTGCCCATTGACCAATTGAGTCCCAAACTTTTGTATTTTAATTCCAATTAAGGACTTTCGACTTCAATTTAAATTTTTCCATACTCCCGCACCATAAGTTGATTATATATAACATATACTTCAATCCCAACAATGGTTCCCGAATTAATAATTGACCGTTAAGTGGTTACGGGGTCTAACAGTGGTGGTTGGAAAGGTCAAGACCAGTATAGGGGAGTTGGAGTCTTGTATAGATAAAGAGAAGATCATGTCCTTGAAAAAGAAGCCAACTTTTGTAGCTCGCTATGTTCCGAAGATAAACAAATAGGCAGGTCAATCATCTGATGTTCAGGGAAATGTATTGGGAGGGTTGACTCTTCCTATCAAACGCATTGATGCAATCAACTTGTCTTCAAAGCTACTGGGAGAGTTTGTGGCTCAAAATCCACAACAGGATATGTCACTCCCTTCAAAACATACAAAGGGCTTTGATATAAATGCTTACATGTTACTTGCAAAAGATGGATACAACCCTAATGAGCTGTCTAAATTAAGGAAACTCCCATCAGATTATGTCACCAGGAAAGCACGTGAAGGTTTGGGCTATAGCCAACCACCTCCATTCCGTATTTCCATAAGAAGAGCAAGTAATAATTACATCACTATCGAAGATGAGTCTTCTTCTTATAACAAAAGGCCTTTTGTCTTTGATCGACTTGGAAAACCCACTACAAGAACTTCTGTGTTCGAGAGGTTGGGAAATTAGAAGAAAGAAAGTAAGAAGCATCTGAGAAGTTACCTAAGGGTGATAACACTTGCTCCACTTATCCAAAAGGATGTCCAAAGCACAATTCCCTCTAGGATGAAGTGAAAAGTGGAACTCATGGTTTCGTGTGGAGAAGTGCTAAAGACAAAGACTCACACAATTTTTTACACCATGGAACGTGAGGAAGATGAAGAAAGTGTAGGCTCCTCATATCATATCGTAGCTTCAGGGGAGCTCAATACCTCATCTCAAGTAAAGGTTGATGGAGGATCAGAATACATTGCTGGATGTTACCATATATCTGTTAGTTAGAATGATCCAAAAGAGGAAGAAGATGTTGGAGATGGTCCACCATAACTAGAAGAAGGAGTGAAAGCCATGATAGATTCTTTAAAGGAAGTTAACCTTGGCATTGATAAAGCTTCGAGGCCAACTTACTTAAGCGTGTTTCTTGAAGTTGAGGAAGAACATGCTTATATCAATCTACATAAGAAGTATAAGGATGCCTTCACTTGGAGTTACAAGGAAATGCCTAGCTTAAATCCAAAAATAGCAGTCCACCAATTGGCAGTCAAGAATGGTGCTCATCCTGTGAAGCAGGCCTAAAGACATTTTAGGCCAGAGTTGGTCCCATTTATTGAGAATACAGTCAACAAGCTTATTGAGGCAGGTTCATTCGTGAAGTTAAATACCCTACGTAGATTTCAAGAATTGTTCTTGTGAGGAAGAAGAATAGCCAAATTTGAGTTTGTGTTGACTTCAGAAATCTCAACAATGTATGTCCTAAAGATGAGTTCCCACTGCCCATTCCATAGCTAATGATTGATGTTATTATGAGGCAATATCATTCATGGATAGCTCTTCTAGCTATAACCAAATCCGCATGTCACCAAAGGATAAAGAACTCACCGCATTTCGCACCCTAAAGGTATATATTGCTACAAAGTGATGCCTTTTGGTCTAAAAATGCTGATGCCACATATCAAAGGGCTATGCAGAATATATTTGATCACTTACTCCATAAAAATATTGAATGTTATGTTGATGACTTGGTGGTGAAGTCTAGAAAGAGGGGCGACCATTTGAATGACTTAAGAATGGTGTTTGAATTGCGCCAAAGATATCAACTAAGGATGAACCCATTGAAATATGCCTTTGGGGTTACTTCTGGCAAATTTCTTGGCTTTATTGTGTGACATCGAGGGATAGAGATTGATCAAGCTAAAGTTGATGCCATCTTGAAGATGCCCCAGCCTCAAGACATTCATGAGTTAAAAAGCCTTCAAGGAAAGTTAGCTTACTTAAGGAGGTTTATCTCGAATCTAGTTGGGAGATGCCAACCATTCAGTCATCTTATGAAGAAGGGTGTTCCTTTTAAGTGGGACCAAACATATAGTGAAGCTTTTGAAAGTATCAAAGCATATCTGGCAAACCCTCTAGTTCTAGCGGCCCCTATACCTGGAATACCATTGATACTCTACACTGCGGCAAAAGAAAGGCCATTGCAGCCCTATTAGCTCAAGAGAATAGCGAAGGCAAAGAAAACTCCCTCTATTACTTAAGCAGAATGATGACACCAAATGAGCTAAATTATTTGCCAATCAAAAAGTTATGTTTGGCTCTAGTCTTCTCAATTCAAAAGACGAAGAATTATTTTCAAGCTCACGTTGTTCGTCTCATATCTAAAGCAAATCCCATCAACTTTGTCATGTTCAAATCGGTCCTTAGCGACCCACTGGCAAGGTGGTATCTCCGATTCCAATAGTTTGAGATTGTGTACATTCTTAAAAAAGTTATAAAGGGACAAACATTAGAAGACTTCTTGGCAGACCATCCGATACCAGATGATTGGGAGCTAACTAATGAGCTCCCTGACGAAGATACAATGGCTATTGAAATACAACCTCCTTGGAAGATGTACTTTGATGGGGCTGCCAGTTGGAAGTTCTCCAACTCTTGACAACTACCACTAACTGGGGATTCCTTCTCATTCTGTCCGTTCTGCTAGCTGGTCTCGCCTCTCTCTTACTTATCTACTCCCATCCATCTTTACCTCTCCTACTCCACTACTTCCCTCCTTCAAGGTGTGATTAATGCGCCTTATCTCTTGAAAAAGAGCATTTTTTAGTGGAAGCATTGCCAGCTGCGGACCCCACTCTAGAAACGGAAGAAAGAGAAGTTTGTGGATCAGATCCCAAACTCTTTATTCTGTATCGAGGATCATCGAAATAAGCAAGAAGACTATTGAGATGGAAACTACCATTTATGGGGATTTCAATGGTGACCACACCTGCTGGAGGAGAGCCCATCGTGGAGGAGCTGGCGCTGGAGTGGTGTTTTTCACTTCACAAGGAGAGGTTCTACCATTCTCCTTCACATTGAAACAATGTTGCTCCAATAATGTCGCAGAATATCAAGCATTGATACTTGGTCTCAAAATGGCTGTTGACATGAAATAACTGCAACTGCAAGTCTTTGGTGACTCTTAGCTAGTGATTAAACAACTTTTGGGAACTTATGAGGTTAGAAAGCTTGAACTGCGCCCGTACCACTGTTATGCTCAAAAGTTAATAGGATGGCTTGGAGATGTAACCCTCCAACATGTGCCGAGAAAGGAAAATAGAACAACTAATGCCTTAGCTGCTCTAGCTTCAACTCTAACTCTTCCTGATCAAACGCAAGTTACTATCTGCCAACAGTGGGCAGTATCACCACTAGATGAAGATGAATATATGGAGGATAAGCTTGAGCATGTCGTTGTAGTTTTTGAATTCAACAGAGAGGACTAGTGACAAGCTATCATTGACTACTTATGTTATGGGATACTCCCAAAAGATGCCAGAAGGAGGACTGACATTCATCGTCATGTACCTTGTTTCCTTTACTATGAGGACATGCTATATAGAAGATCATTTGAGGGGGTACTCCTCCAATGTCTATGAGAGGAAAAGGCAAGTGAAGCTCTACAAGAAGCACATTCAGGAGTATTTGGATCACATCAATCTGGACCAAAGCTCCACGTTCACATAAAGAAAATGGGGTATTATTGGCTAACCATGTTAAAAGATTGCTTGGATTAAGCTTGAAGGTGCAAAGCTTGTCAATTCCATGAGAATTTCATACATCAACTGCCTGAAGTTTTACACCCAATTGTTGTATCTTGGCCATTCGATGCTTGGGGATAGGATGTAGTTGGACCACTCCCAAAATCTTCTGGTGGACACTTATATATCTTGGTTGCAATAGATTACTTCTCAAAATGGGCCGAAGCTGTCGCTCTCAAAGAAGAAAAGAAGAAGAATGTTGCAAACTTATTCGAGTGAATATCATATACCAATTCGGCATTCCGTGATACATAATAACTAACAATGGCAAGCCATTTAATAACAAATTGATGAATAAGATTTGTGATCTTTTTGGCTTCAAGCAGCACAAATCCTCTATGTATCATGCTACCGCCAATGGTCTTGCTGATGCGTTCAATAAAACTCCATGCAATCTCCTGAAGAAAGTAGTCTCCAAGTCCAAACGAGACTGGTATGAAAGAATGGAAGAAGCTTAGTGGGCATCTAGGATAACATATCGCACACCAACTCAAGCAACCCTATATTCGCTTGCTTTTGGATTTGAAGCAGTCCTGCCACTTGAGCGACAAATACTGTCCTTGAGACTTTCTATTTAAGGACTTACCCAAGAAGAGAATGCTCAACTACAACTCTCTGAGTTAGAAGCACTAGATGAAAAGAGGCTCAAAGCTCAACAAAATCTTGAATGCTATCAAGCTCGTCTATCTCATGCTTTTAACAAAAAGGTTCACCTGAGATGCTTTTAAGTCGGAGACCAAGTCGTTGCAGTAAGGAGACCCATTATCAGTTCATATAAGTCTAGGGCATATTTACCTCAAAGTGGGATAGACTATATGTAGTACAAGAAGCATATTCAAATGGCGCTTACAAACTTGTTGATGGAGATGGCCTAAGGATTTGTCCCATAAATGCAAAATTCCTTAAGAGGTACTACCCTTGAAGTGAGATGATGCTCCGTGATGTACGAGCATAAACTACATGTTACTCCTGGCTTACAAGAGTATAAATTGTGTACAACACACCAAAAACAAACACTCTTCTCCCAGAACTACGTTGTCACTTGATCCTCTTCATTGAGATACATAGGCGCTTGGAATTATATCTTAAGTTCAGTTGTATGAGTGCCAAAAACCATATGTCCCCCACTTGATTTCTTACATGAGTGTTAAAGCTGTGAGTATCTTTCATCAAACTTTGGACTCATACCAAATGGTGGTGAGTCGATGGGGGCAAACCCCTATCAAATATGAGTTTCACTAATAGTATACTTGAAAGTCTTCGAATCCTCCAAATACGCGACTTGAAGTCTTCAAATCTTCCAAGATTGCAAGTTGAAATCCTCCAAGTATGGAGTTAAGGCATTTAGATCCCCCAAACCTACGGGGTGATCCCAAATCAAGCATGTGGACAAAATTAGAGTCTTCAAATTTTGCAAAGTTGAAAGTTGAAGCCTTCAAGTGGAAGTTTTAGATTGCTAAATGCCTTCAAACTAACAAAGGAAAGTCATCAAGTTTGAAAGTTAAAATGTTCAATCTTTGGAAGTCCTTAAGACTTATCTTATAAGTTGAAGCATTAATATTTGCAGTGTTTGCAAATAGAGCTTATGTTATTCTTATTGGCCTATAAGTTATAGGTCAAGCTTAGATTGTTAAGGATTGCAACCAAAGCAAATTCAAGAGGGAGAATGCAATAAAAGAAAAGAGGTCATAAAGTTGCATAATGTAAGACAAGGAAAAAAAATATCAATATCGTAAATTGTCTAACATATCATCCAGCTCTAAAGAAAATAAAATAAGCAAAGGAAGAAAAAGGGAAAATAAATCTAATCTAAGCATAAATTACTATTAATCAGCTCTTGAGGCAAAGCCTCTAGATGCTCATTCTTTTGTTCCAAACCATTGGACAAATCTATGTCATAGCATGCATCGAATTACTTATCTTCAAGTGCAGTAGCTAGCTTTGCCTTTTTGACTTCATTCTTGGCAGTTGCTAAACGGGCGTCCAAAGCTTGTTCCTTTTCGAGTAGCTCTCTTATCTTCCTTCTCGTATTCCCTAGTGATTGTTGAGAGGACATCACTCTAAACTTTTGATACACCTCAAGCATGGCATTTGAAAGACGTTCTACCGCTGCTAGGAATAAATCTTTCTTGCGGTCTCCACATCCATATCATGTAGGGTTGACCTTGCTTGGTCATTCGAGGTAGCATACTTAAAGAAAGAGTCTCATAATTTTATCAAAGGCGATATATCTACATCTTTGTATTTCATCTCCTTGATAATTAGTTGGATTTCTCCTTTAAGAGAGGAAGCAAAGTTTACATCACATTTAGAAAGTTTCTCTCGAATAATGGTCCAAAGAGAAGAGATGAAATTCTTTTGAGCATCTAGGACGACTCTCTTCCCATCAAATAAGGACATAGCAACCATTAGGTGGTCACGTGAATTAGACTTCAAAGTATCTTTGACCTCATCATAAGAGATTGAAGTTGTCCTTTTATTTGCCTGCATTTTAAAAAAGGGTGAATAATCAAAAGGAGTAGCTAAGATATACGCGATAAGGGAAGTCTAGATCATACCTCTTTAATAGGTGTCGTTATGGTCCTCGAGGGGCTACTTATCTCATCATGTAGTTCAACCACGGGCATAGGAGAATTTTTATCTGGATGTACCCTTTTCCTCTTCTAACAACGATCTCTACTACTACTCTCACTCTCATATTGAAGCAACCTTTTAGGAACTCGAGCAGCTTGAGTAGATGTCTTTTTTTTGTGCCACTAGAGGAAGTTGAGATTTTTCTTTATTATGCTGTCTAGATACCTTGGCACCTAAAGAAAGAGCATTTTCTATATCAACGTTAAGGAGTTTCGGTATATGTACTTCATCTGAACCCTCTAAGGGTACAACAGGAGTTGGTCCAGCAGCATTCGCCAAACCCCGCAAATGATCACTAAGGAAATTCCAATGAGTTTTCTTCCACTAAATCTGATTGTCAGATCCAAAAGAGTCTCTCGCATTAGGCATGGTTAGGGGAAAAGTTGATCGTGACGAAGATCGACTCATAGTGCAAATCCACCAAAATATAAGTCCCTTGTCCAAAGGAGCACTGAGGATATCATTCTTCATAATACCAGGAATATTTTGGAAGAATCCAAATTGACGACTGAAGCAGTGTGGGCTGTATGGCTCGATGATAAATGAATTTTTTCATCTAAGGGGAAGATAATTGAAATGGATACTCATGAAGTAGCTTGTCTCCAACTTTGGTGCACGATCATTATCTACATAAAAGTAAGCATACTTCTAATCCAGCGTAGTAGAGGACCAAGCAACATTCTCACACCATGGATACATTTCCTTGCATCAGTTTTATCAAAGTACCTTATGGTACCTTTTCCAGAATATACTACCATAGCAGGAACAAAGTGCCCATTGGCAAATGCGAAATGAGTCTTGAAATAATGAGCAAGCCAACCATAAATATAATGAATGGGGAAGCAGGCTATAATTTGATTAAGTTGGGATGCAGTTGAGATCTTGGTGAAACCACTGTAGATACTGACCAACATTGGAATTGCGAGACTGACCCTTTTCCCACTTGCCATCATGCTTGCCATCATGCTTGCCATCTGAAGAGTCCCAGGACGAATGTAATGGCCTTCCTTATTTGGAAGGACAAAAGCGCACAACCAACAAGATAAGAAGGCGGCCAGATATGTCTCATCTCTTTTGTTAGAGTTCAAATCGATCTTGGAGAATACCATTTCTTCGACATGTTACCATCTCTTTGTGTCGGGCAAAGTTCTACTAGGATTATGCATTAGTTCAAGACGAGAAGATTTCTCTTCATTGACGAGGTGGAGTAGGTCCATACCTTGAGGGTCTCTTGTATCAAAACTCTATCCATTGGCTAAGAGATACCCTTTGGTTAGCATCCCGAAGATGATGATAGGCCACAAATAAATATTCATAAGTTTGAGGAAGATATTTTGTCTTCTTCTCATCAAACCCAGTAAGTTCCTTGACGTCAAGTACCAATTCTTCGTAAAGAGAAACTAAAATTGGTAAGCCTCAAAGGACATGTAAATCCCATAAAGAAATGGATAATTCCCCAATAGAAGTAAGAAGCATGTTTGTTTTGGGGCACAAACTTCACAGAATGCTCGTAAAATATCAGAATTATGATCATAAGTGAAAAGTGATGCATAAATGGCATCATAAATTTGAGCCATACCTAAAGCTTCTTGACACCTACCAAGTACATCTTCGGTCCACTCCCAATAACTGGGAATGTGGCGATACTCTCTTCAACTATCATGGTGTCTCCCCAGTGAATCCCACCTTGAATTATGCAATGACCTAAGCTTGGAAAGGAAGTTACAACATTGGCATGATGATTATCTGGTGCTTGAAGAGACCACAACTTGAGTAGCTTATTAGAACTATGAGTTTTCACTCAAGTCCAATTCGCCATATGAAGTGGGTTTTTCAAAGAAGGCCACAGACTTACATATCGACCAGCTAATGGAGTTTGAGTCGGGAACCTGGTTTGCTCCACCCCATCTTCAGTTTCAACTACAAGATACTTAAGTTTGGTGGAAGGAGAGATGTATTGCCTAAAAATCACTATCTTTTTAAACTGCAAGGAATAGAAGAAGTCATTAGTGACGAACTTAAGCAAAAATGACAAGAAAAAATATACAAATATAATGTTATCAAGAAAGCTCTTTGTTGTTCTTAAGGCGGGAATGAGTACTCATTCCTTTGCGCGATAAGAACTACCATAGAGTTACCTTGTACTTAAGGCGGGAATGCATATCCATTTCTTTGCGCGATAAGAACTACCATAAAGTTACCTTGTTCTTAAGACAAAAATGCATATCCATGCCTTTGCGTGATAAGAACTGCCATACAGTTACCTTGTTCTTAAGGCAGGAATGCGTATCCTTTCCTTTGTGTGATAAGAACTACCATAGAGTTACCTTGTTCTTAAGGCGGGAGTATCCATTCCTTTATGTAATAAGAACTACCATAAAGTTACCTTGTTCTTAAGGCGGTAATGCGTATCCATTCCTTTGTGCAATAAGAACGACCATAAAGTTACGTTGTTCTTAAGGCGGGAATGAGTATCCATTACTTTGCGCGATACAAACTACCATAAAGTTACCTTGCTTTTAAGGAAGGAATGCATATCCATTCCTTTGTGCGATAAGAACTACCATGAAATTAACTTGCTTAAAATGGGAGAATGCGGATCCATCCCTTCACACCTCAAGATCGAATTCTTGTAATAGTAAGAATCTTGAATTATGGCCCTATGACAAAAGAGAACTGGGGACCAAGTTGACAAGGAGATACAATAATCATGGACTCTTTATTACAAAAAAAATCATCATTTTTCTTTGTAAGTATTTTTATTTTATTCTTTTCACAAAAACGATAAAAATAAGATTATTGAGGAGCATGTGATTAAAAAAAAAAGAAAGAAAGAAATTATGATTCATCAACCAAAGAAACTATTTCTTGATGTATTAAATATATATACATTCTTTTTCTAGTCACTTTCATATGAAATACCATGTGATTAAAAAAAAAGAGATGATTCATCAACCAAAAAAAAAAAATATTTCTTGATGGATTAAATACATGTATACTCTTTTTTTTCTGTCACTTTCATATGAGATACAATGTGATTAAACAAAAAAAGGAGATGATTCAACAAAAAAAGGAGACGATTCATCAACCAAAGATGTTATTTCTTGATGAATTAAAAGCATGTATATTTCTTTTCTAAAATCACTTTCATATGAAATACAAAATACCTATGTGATTAAAAAAAGAGATAACAAAAGAATACACAATGAGTAGAGAATTGCCTGTTGATAAAGGGTTTATTCTGGATAAAAATTTGTATTGAAAAATTCCGAGAAAGAATTCATAAGCTGATGCTTGAATTATGAGAAGCACGGATCTATTTATAGACAAACAATTGTAGTCAGTTTACTCCTAATTGATGGTACCTCAGGTTTCCTCATCCTAAAGGGATACAACAATATGACTTTACCAACCAATGCAGTGAGATTTTGGGTGTTTCAAAGTAAATAGGACAAGGAATCCTTATTGGATTAAATAAGGAAAAAAAAAAGAAAATTATAGGGGCATGTATACGTGGAGCAAAAGGGATTACTATTCAGACATTTGCATGATCCTTTTTTCTCCATAGTATTTCTATACAACCACGGTTTCCAAGAAAGTGGCGCGAATAATGGAATTATATGAATAATTTGTTTATATTTAATCTAATACTTCAAGCCTAGTTTTCAAAAGATAAAATATTCCGACAATGCTTGAAGTAGGGAACATTTGTAGTTATATAAAATTTATTAAAATATAAATTTTATAACATGATTCAAATTATATTAAATTCAAAATATATTAGTTCAAATAAATATTATGGATTAATAAATTGGGTTAATTTATTAAGTCCAATGAAATATGGATTTATCTAAAAGCCCAAGTTTATTTATTTGGGCTACAAAAAGTGACCCATTTTATTAGGCCCAACATATTCTCATCCTAGAGGCCCACTTGATACCACGTGTCGGATGACGTGACATGCCAAGTCAAACAAAGAAATCAATAGGATCACGCCATGTGTCAGAATGACATGACATTCCTATCTCAAATCAAAATTCAATGAAAACACGCCACATGTACAAGTGATGTGTCTCAACAGATCAAATATTGCCATTTCACTTGAAAGGAGTCCTATTCTTATCACTTTTCCTGCGCCATTTCACCTTGGATCTGATTGACCAGAAGAAAGCCTTTCATTATAACTCAAGGAGTCCTATTCTTATCACTTTTCCTATGCCATGTCATCTTAAATCTGATTGGCTGGAAGAAAGTTTGATTCTATCATGATTCCTCTATTCTACAACTATATAAGGGGTTCTCATAATTTAGAATAAATATCAAGAATTCTAACAAGAAGCCAAAGAGAGCACGTGGATCAAACACACAGATTTCTCTACAAGCAACAAGAAGAATTCAAGAAATCAAGCATTCAAGTTCAAGAATGCATCAAGATCAAGATCATCAGATTCAAGAACAAGCCCAAAAGCCCTTGGATTCAAGTACAAGTCAAGATCAAGTTCAAGAACAAGATCACATCAAGTTCAAGTTCAAGATCATCAAATCCATATATCAAGATCAAGACCACCAAATTCAAGATCAAGCCTAAAAGCCCTTGAATTCAAATACAAGTCAAGATCAAATCAATCAAAGTTTTTCAAGATTCAAGAACAAGCTAAATAACCCTTGAATTTATATTTGAAAAGGCGAATTAGAGGATTCATAGTGATTCTGGAATTCACTCCTTGAAGAAAATACTATGATTGTAGTAATATTTTTCATTCTTTGAATAATATTTTCTAAGACACGAATTTTATTGGCATACAAACCCTCTCAACTAAGATAGACTAACCGGTAGGGGTGGAAACAACAAAGGGTTCAAGCAAACACTCTAGAAGAATCCCAAATTTACCAGCCACATAGGGGGATACAAAAGACAGAGTGGCACCTGAGTCAAGCAATGCATAACAATCAAAAGTACAGACTCAAAGCATACCCGTCACAACATCTAGTGCTGCCTCATTATCCTGACGATTACCGATGGCATAAAGACGGTTTGTCCTACCTCCCGTGCCCGTAGTAGTACCCTTCTGATGACTGCCCACTGGGGGCACTGCAGAAGAGTAAGCTCTATTGCTCCCTTCACCTCACCTTCTCTTTGGGGACTCATACCGAAAGTGGCCAGTCTGCCCATAAGAGTAGCAAACATCTTTGCGCACATGACACTCGCCCAAATGGAGTTTATCGCACTTCTCATAAGGTGGCTTCCCTTCATACCTTAGGTCACAATAGTTTGAGATTAAGAACCCATGGCTCTAAAATTCTAATAACCATAAGACTTCTAATCATACCTGTTTTGCTGGATGGGTGCACTCGCCACAGAGGGTGCATGATGAGATGATCTCTTTTGAAAGTAAGAATTGCCACCCGTATTCTGTTTCTGCTGATTAGGCTCATTCCCTTATCACGACCCAAGCTTAGGGACTAGATATGACACTGAAAAAGAAACCCGAAGGGACCCTAAATGAGGCTCTTAGCATATCATTCACACATCCTTAGTCGTAGAAGCAAAATAAACAATATAAGATATATAAATAAAGGGAAGCAAGACAGAGGAAAGTCTCGATAAACAACAACAACATACCCAATGGAATCCTACAAGTGAGGTCTGGGGAGGGTAGAATGTACGCAGACCTTACCACTACCTCATAGAAGTAGAGAGGTTGTTTCCTGGGAACCCTCATCCTCAAAACTCATAAGAAGAATAAACTAGATATGAAAAAAAGGAAATGAAAGGGAATAGAAAGGACAACTAATAACGAAAAGCACATAACAATATGTAAATACAATAGATTTAACACACACATGACAGATAATCACAAACATGATATAAAACACGACTATTCCTGCTACCCCACTATATCCCAAGGCTAGACATCCTCCAAATCCTACCAACCAATTATCTTTGTACTCTAATTCGTGACCGCCACTCCTTTCTATCTAAGGTCATGTCCTCAGTGAGATAAAGTTTCACCATTTCTTTCGATTTACTTTTATCCCTTTGTGTAGCTCCCAGAACTAACCTCTCGCACCTCCTAACAGGAGCATCGATGTCCTCTGCATAAGTCTAAACCATCATAGTCTTGCTTACCTCATCTTATCTGCCATAGGGGACACCTCTAGCTTCTTCCGAATGGTATTATTCCTTATCTTATCACTCCTGGTGTGACCACACATCCATCTCAACATCCTCATATCTTCGACATGCATCTTTTGAACATGTGCATTTTTTATTGGCCAACACTCCACCCTATACAACAGATATGGTCTAACCACCATTCTGTAAAACTTACCGTTGAGTTTAGGTGGTATCTTCTTGTCACATAGTACTCCCAAGGCAAGCCTCCATTTAGTCCATGCGGCCCCAATACAATTTGTGACATCATCATAAATCACAACACTACTTTGGATGATGGACCCCAAATACGTAAAGTTTCCCATCTTGGGGATAGGTTAAATGGCAAGCCTCACATCAATGTCTGCTTCATCCCTCCCAACACTGAATTTGCACTCCAAGTATTCTATTTTGATCCTGCTTAGTTTGAATCCTTTGGACTCAAAGGCGTGTCTCCAAGCTTTTAACCTATATTGGCTTTAGCCCGAGTCTTATCAATCAGTACTATGTCATCTACAAATAGCATACACCTCAAAACCTCGTGCTAGATAGATCACATCAACTCATCCATCACCAAGGTAAACATGAAAGGGCTCAACACAGATCCTTGATGGAGTCCCATCTCAACAGGAAAATACTCTGAGTCTCCTCCCACCGTTCTTACCTAAGTTTTGGCTCCATCATACATGTCCTTAATCGCCCTCATATTCATTAAAAACATAAAAGAGTCAAGATCATTGCATAAGTACATCAAATATCCAACAACATCTCTACCATGAAATGGAGCGAGGGCTAAGATACTTTCCAGGCTGACCCTCATAGTAACAAGTGTTCAACATAAAGAAGTCTCAAAATTAGCAAGAATAATAAAGATAATGTTCTCGGACTTGAGGACTCACTAAAGCTTGCTTCAAAGGATCATACTAGCCACGTAGAGGATAGTCAAAAGATGCTCTGATCCATATATGGTAATATCATGTAGACATAGGTATGCATTAGTATGTTTGAATGTATTATGTGAGATGCGACGCAACAAGGATCACAAGCTATAATAAATAAGATGCTTAATCATAACTAATGAACATAAGCTCAATATGCCATATGTAATCAATGTTTGAGATAAAACATACTTGAGAATAATTATATGTGTAATCAATGCTTGAGATAAAACATGTTTGAGAATAATTATACTTACATAACTTGTTTAACACAATAAATTGACATGAATAAATCATCTAAATACCTTGTACTAGAGGGTGAGGGATATAATATAGGTCATAACCCTTTCTAGTAGTAATGGATAGTATATGAGGGTAGGGAAATAACATAGGTTATAACCCATAAATGTAAGCATGAGATAATGAATAGTACATGAGGGTAGAAATCCATCGAAGCCACTGTTTTACCCAATTGAGTAAAGTGGTCCTTTCTAGGATCTCTCTTTCACCATCAAACACCCCTACGTGTAAGCATGAGGTAATGCAAAGTATTGAATTGCACATGAAGGTGAGGCGTTCCACATAGTTTCATAACCCCTTCATATGAGTATAAGATATTGCATAACATTAAATCGTACATGAGGGTAAGGTATACAACATAGTTCATAATCCCTTCATGTAGAGATAAGATAGTAAGTAGTATCGATTAGTACATGAGGGTTAAGCATATAACATAGTTCATAATCCCATCATGTAGAAATTGGCCTTGTACTCAAGGGTAAGACATATAACATAGTTCATAACCCCTCCTAGTAGGCTTCACAATTCGAAAGAGCATAAATCTTAGCATAAGAACTCAATAACTTATCAACAATTAAGACTCGTAAAAATCATGCAATAGGTCATAGGAGATCTTGAGAATTCTTGTCAAGACATTTTATCAAACACGTGGTGGGCATATATGGACACATGTTCAAATCATGCAAAATACAAGAGTATGGATCATGAAATAGTGAAATCAATGCATCTTAAAGTCATGCATATCAACCCACCAATACCATAGTACAACCTCATCATGGGTAACTTGTAAATCATACTAAAGCTTCACAATAGTTCATAGATTTCATAGCTTGAATCATGTATAGTCTCAGTAGACAAGGATTTATGCATAGTATAAGCTCAAAATAGATATTCATGCATAATTGACAATATTTGACAAAACCCCAACATATTTCATGCTCATATTTCATAATAATAGATACCCATAAGAAATATAACTTGAAATCATGCAATTTTCATAAAATAGGAAGATTGGGCTCCATGGGTGAAAGGACCCAATGGATGAAACCTACATACCTTAAACTTGGGTTTTCTTGAGATGAGCTTGAAGGAATATTAGAGCTTAAAGTGAATCCTTGAGCCCCATAGCTAAGCTTGAAATCCTTGAATTTGGAAAGAGATATTTAATTAAGTCTTCAAGAGGTTTTTGTGAGGGTTTTGATAGTATAGAGTTGAAAAATGGATAAGTATAGGAGATTTCACGTTTGAATAGGCATGGGGCTATTACCCCAATTCCCTTGGGCGGAAGAGGAAAATTAAGTAAAATGTTGCACTGGTCTGTGCCCCTAGCGCAATTTGGACCAGAAGCAGACACAAAATTTCACGACGCGCCAAGGGCGCGGACAAACACTGTCCTGCGAAAAGTTAGCGAAAATTATTTTTCACTATGGGTCTTTTAAAATCCAGGTTATACCCATTTTCCACTCAATAATTTCTCCTAATCGAGAATATGAAGTCAGATTTTCAATATCACACACAAATTTTGAGATACATGAAAATTATGATTATGGGCATTTCGAAGCACATTTTTGGGGTGTTTCAATATCTCCCCATTAGGAATATTCGTCACCGAATGGGAAAGAAACATGAGTAATAGATGAAATCATAAGACTTCTAGCCCAACATGAATGCAACAAATGCACTTAGACACCATTTTCAAAAAAGTTTCAACATGGATGTCAAAAATCATAGTAAACTTGTTACCATGAACATGAATGCAAATAAAAACATTATGAGGGCTGAAACTTAAGACTTGAAATCATACCAAGGACTTTATTGCTATCTTAAGCTTGAGTAGAATGAAAGAGGTACGGATAACACTTCTTGATACTCGTTCCGGCTTCCTATCCAAAGAACCTCGACTGATGCTACATCCTCGTTTCTCAACCTTCCCACATGTATATCCAATATATCCACCGAGACATCCTCTGTCACACCCCTCCCTGGGGTCGTGACCCGTGCCCGTTAGGGGCACGTAAACATCTATTTAGTCGAATCTCACTCAA
>JAOTQR010034068.1:0-15920 GCA_025774065.1 Solanum ossicruentum | reverse complement strand
TTCCAAACTCCCGCACCCAAGATAATTAAATTTACAAATATACTTCAATCCCAACAATTGTTCCTGAATTAATAATCAACCGTTAAGTGATTACGGGGTCTAACAAAACCAATGGTTAATATCAACATATGAAAAATCAAAGAAGAAACCAATCTTTATATCCACAGATTGGTTCACATAGGCACAATTGGTAATCAATAAATATACCAATAGTTTTATCATATCTAAAATCAAAGAAGAAGGCAATTATACCTAACATGATACCTGTAAAATGCAATGTCACCTTTAATTGAGACACCAACTATGAAACAATTGGTTAATATCAACATATATCAACATATATCAACACATAACACCAATTAAATCGTACAAATCAATATTTGAACCAATGTAACCATCAATTAAGATACCATCTATGAACCAATGTGTACAACAACATATACCAACACATAACACAACCCTTTATACCAATGTTTATATCAATCGTTGGCCATCTCTTCTATCAACAAGGGATTAACTCTGAGAGAGACCTGAAAATTACTGAACCCAAGAGCTAACAAGTCTACTAGCAAAAATAGGACACCACAAAATAAATCATAATGGTAAAGAAAACATATTTAAAAAAGAAAAACAAGAACCAACATCACACTGTGAACCAATATAACAGACAACATGAGAAATCCACTATGAAATCATTTTTTTTATATCAAACGGATACAAGACACATACCAAATTGTGAACCAATAAATATACCAATAGTTTCTCCATATTTTCTCCAGGAGTTCTGTAAACATGTGTTCTATCAACATATGTTCTACCAATCTAGTACCAGGAAAACAATACCAAAAAATAAATCATAGGAATAAAAATATTAAGAAAATGTTGTATAAAATATAAATTTTGTATAAAAATAGGAAAAATAACTAGTGAAACCAACTATAGAACATGTGGAATTTAATTTCATTTTCAGAATAATCACATCTAATAAATTTTGTAAAGAGACAAAAGTACAACCCATTAAATGCTAATAAAAATTTCTTATTTTTCTTGTCTTTTTTTCTCTTTCCTCATAAATAATAAGATTACTAGGACAATTGGTATTAATTATGCCCTTTTCCACACGTTTTCCCTCTTCACTTATGTTTTTCATTTTTATATGTCTTGGGTTCCACAAATGACCACTTTTGAAAACTAAATATGAACATTTGCTTGTAAATAATAGTTGTGGTGCCAACCACAACCATGTAATATTCACTTTAAAAGTTAATAGGAAAGTTTTTTGTGCCCTTACATTATTAGTGGCTGAGTTTGGATGTGAAGTTGGAACTCATACATGTTGTACTTTTGAATAAATCAAATTTGTAATCAGTTTAAACTAGGGTGGTAACATTAAGCTCAATCCACCCAACCCACTCAACCCGTTAAAATTTGGGCGAGTTAATAATTCATCCGATTATTAGCTTAACCCAACTCATTTAAATTTGGGTTGATATGCAACTCGAATTGACTTGAGAGAGATCTTATTAAAATATTTTCAAACATTTTTTTAATTTAATATATTTTAAATAGCCATAATAAAGAAAAATATAATTTAATTAAGTACTAAAATATTAAAAAAGAACAAATAAAATAAGTAGAACTTAGTAAAAATTGGATCGAACCGCTCTATAACCCGTATTGACCCAACCCATTTTAACCCACTTAAATTTGATTCAACCCGTTCAATTGTCACCCCTAAACTTTATACAATTGAATTATATATGCGGGTAAGAGCATGTTTGCATTTAGTCAAATATATTGAATAACTTTTCATGTAATTTGTATAATATATCATACAAATGTTAAGTTATCCACGAAAATTTTCTACGTCGAGTTTGTATATCTATTGCATGTGGATTAATTGATTTTTTTTGTATTGTTTATTTTATGGAATCATATACAGGTAATGAGCTCTTTAGTTATACTAGATATGCATTCTCGTAAATGGGAGGGTGAAAATGCTTATGTTGACTATACTATTCATGGGATTGTTCTTAAAGAAAATGCATCATATTTGGAGTGGTATAATACTGTTGCAAAGTAACTTGGGATTGATAAAACTGTGAAGATGTTGAAAATTGAAGTCAAGGTTGATCAAACCAGTAAATCAATGTTGATACACAACGACATAAGCTTTAGGGTGTATATAATGCTAAAAAAATTTTCAAGTAATTTTAACAAATATGTAATTTGTATAAGTCTCAAAAAATAAATTGTTAATTACACTTGTACAGACATTTAAAACTAAAAATTGCAAACTAATTTGTATAGGCATATTTATTTATATAACTAGTTCAGTAAATCTGGAGTTGTATATATCAAATTATGCTAATAAAGATATCATTTGTATATACATGTTTGTTTGTATAATTAGACCCCTAATACTGAAAATGTTAAAAAACAAACATGCTATTAAACATCTATTTATATATACAATTCAACATTCGATAAAAATCCTAACCTCGCAATCAAAAGTCAGCTTACTAATGCTAGAATTGTATATAATGAGACATGATAATGAAGATTTGTTGATATATAAGATATATTTGAATAAACTGATTACAAAAAAGGACAAAAAGTAAAACAGGTATAAACCTCAACATCATAATCAATTAAACTGATTTTGCTGGAATTGTAGGTAAACAACCATGCTAATGTAACTTAGAATCATAAGTAGATTTGGTGCTAAGTCAATCCCATGAAATACTTTAGAAACATAAGCATAGTCATGTAATGTAACTTAGAATCATAAGTACATGTAAACACATTATAAAAACATCATTAAAATCAAGCTCATGAAATACAAGATTTTTAAGAACTTGAAGAAATCTAAAAGGATTTATAAGGAAAGTTTGTGGGTGGAAAGTACCTACAAATCAAATTTACATACCTTATAATGAACTTAAGGAAAGACTTAACAAAGTTGAAGATGAAAATCCTTAGAAATAACCCTAACCTTGTCCTAGCCTTGACAGTGTTTCTTGCCTTAGGAAATTTTGAGAGAGTTTGGGAGTGGAGTGAATGAGAGGGTTTGAAACGATTTAGTGTCTAATATTGAAGGCAAAAGAGTCCCAAAATGACATAGTTTTGAGTCTAGGGTACTATAAATGGACAAAAATGCCCTTCATTAAAAATGTTGAAACACAATTCATGATCATGATTACAATCCATAAACCAGACAACAAACCGTACTATGATTTCGTCTTGTTCTCCTTTTCCAATCTTCTGAAACTGGTCCCTGAAGTCCTACATATGAGACTCATTTATGACTCATAGTTTGATCTACGAGTCGTAGACTTGTCTATAGAATAATTCAACACTTAGGAATATTTCCGAATCTCAGGACCTTTTCTACAAGGCCAAACTATGGTTCGTATACACGAGCATGGGTCATCCTGTTCTTCGTAAACCCAACTTCAGAAACCTATTTTTCCAATCAATTCAGGGCATCAATCCACGACACCTTCAACAGCGGTTTATATTATCTGTTACAGACCATCAAATACCCTCGTAATCCCCTTTAACACTTGGTCAAATTTTAATTCTGCACTCTCCAACCTATGAGCCTGGTCTACGACTTGTGAAATATACCATGAGCCATAAACTAAGCTCGTACATTGCCTCTGCAACTTTTTTTTTGTTCCACTTTTTTTGCATTTCTAACTTTCTAACTTGTGGGTCCTTACAATATCTTTCCCTTAGGAATAGTTGTCCCTGAACGTACTAAATATAGGTTCTAAAGAGTTAAATAGATAGTTAAACCCAACATGAACGTAAAAATGCAATCTGAATATCTTTTCATGAAACTTTCAAAACTCATACTTCAAACATGATTCAAAATAGTCCATAAATACGTAAATATACATAAACAACATGAGAAACTGAAATGCAAGGAAGTAGAAGCCTTAGGCAAGAAGAACTTAATGCCCTAGGCTTGAGTAGAGTGGAAAATATAGGGATATCGCTTCATTATATCCTCTTCTACTTCCCACGTTACACTTTCAACTTGTTAATTACTCTAAATACTTTAATGGATGTAACCTCTGTTCCTTAACCGCTTCACTTGTCGCTCTAGAATCTCAATCAGAATCTCTTTATAAGATAAATTCTCCTCGTGGTGCTCACATACAGACTATGGAGTTTGGATCCCCTATGAATTTTCTCAACATAGATACATGTAATATTGGGTAAATCGTGTTCATCTCCATTGGCTACTCTAACTCATAAGTCACGTTGCTAATTCTTCTCACAATCCTGTAAGCCCCTACAAACCTAGGCTCAATTTCCCTTTATTTCCAAATCGAGCCACACCCTTCATGGAAGACACCATGAAGTAGATTCAATCATTGACATTGAACTCAAGGTCTCTTCTTCTAACATCAGAGTATAACTTTTGCTAACTTTCAACCATGTTCAAAGTTCTCCCTTATGAGTCTTACTTTTTTCATGGCATCCATGACTAGGTCTGGCCCTAACAAGGCCATTTCACCTATTCTAAACCATCCAATGGGTGATCTACATTGTCTATATAGAGCCTCAGATTGTGCAATCTCAATACTTGAATGAAAGCTTTTATTCTAGGAAAACTCGATGAGAGGTAGATGATCATCCAACTTCCTTTAAATTCTAATACATAAGCCCTCCACATATCCTTCAATGTTTGAATTATTTTTTTGGCTAGCCCATCAATTTGTGGATGGAAGGTGGTACTCAATTTCACCCTAGTACCAAAGCCTCTTTGAAATGACTTTCAAAAGTGAGAGGTAAATTGAACTCCATGATCTAATATAATAGACAATGGAATCCCATGAAATCTCACCAACTCCCAAACATACAATTTGGCATAGTCCTCGACACTAAAAATTGCCTTAATTAGTAGAAAAGGAGCTGACTTCATTATTCTATCCACTATCACCCATATGGAATTAAAATGCCTCTTGGCCTTAGGCAATGTAACTACAAAGTCCATATTAATCTCTTCCCACGTCCAAGTGGGGATTTCAATATCTTGAGCTAGGCCACCCAACCTTTGATGTTCAATCTTGATTTGTTAGCAATTGGACCATTAGCACACAAACTTTGCTATATCCTTCTTCATTCTATTCCACCAATAAACTTCTCTCAAGTCTCTAGACATCTCAGTTGAACTGGGATTAATGTAATAGGATAAATTATGATCTTCTTGCAATGTCATACTCCTCAATACATCAACATGTAGCACAAATAATCTCTCTTGGTAATGAAGCACCCCATCTCCCCTTGTGAGAAGAGCTCTATCTTTCTTTCCTTCACCAAGGCCTTCAATTTAACCAAGATAGGGTCAAAATCTTGCTTGGACTTGACATCCTCAATCAATGAAGACTCGGAGCCATTTAATACCATTATATTACCATTTTTGGCATCACCCAATTTCACTTTTAACCCAGCCGATCTATGGACTTCTCTCGCCAACTTTCTTTTTCCATTATCTTCTAAAAGTGACACACTACCTATGAACATCCTACTAAGTGCATGTACTACCATATTAGCCTTACTGGGTGATATTTCACACTCATATTATAGTCTTTGAGAAATTCTAGCCATTATCTTTGCCTAGGTTGAGACCCTTTTAGGTGAACACATATTGGAAGCTCTTATGATAGGTGAAAACATCAACATGAACTCCATACAAATAATAATGTTATATCTTCAGTACTAACACCATGGCTAGTTGGTGATTACTTTGAAGGTCGATTGATTAGTGAGTCCTCATGATATAAGGGCAACCCTATCATGGCTCTTGTTACTTCTAGTTTTATTTGTTGTTAAGACTATCTATTTCTTTACTTTGAGTATGGGTGATCTAGGTACTTGTGTTAATTCCCCACGTATTTTTACTAATAGAGGCATGTTGTATTTGTACGGAGTCTATTATCAATATATGACTATCAGTTCTTCATTCTTGTTAAAGTAATCGTTACGAGCTTAGCATTTTGCTTATTTTCGTATCGTTTTAATGCTTTTTTACCTATGTATACTTTTGATATGCTAAGAAGCTTGATTGATGTTTCTCCAGAATCCTAATTGTTGTGTCACACCTAGGGCCTAACTTGGGTTGTGACACCTCATCCTCCAAGGATGGCTTGGCCCCTTACATTACTTTTATGTTTAGACTTTAGTTTACGACTTTGTGTTAGTGCCAACTTAGTAACTCATCTATGATTACTAGAGGCTTTCAGACATATGTATAGATATTCCTCTTAAGATTGTCATTTCAGACTTACTGCTTTATATTATGGGATTTTTTGAACTATTCATGTTTTACCTCCTCTTTACATTGTTCTTTACATTCAATATGCTTATGTTATACCATGTGGTTTTCTTGGGGTCCCTCGGGATCTTAATTAACATGTTATGACTAGAGGATCACCTCGAGTCATGACAAACTTGACACCAAAGTGTCGAGTTTAAGTTTCTTATGGTGTTCATACACCATCTCGTTTAAGAGTTCATTTGATGGATTCCAAAGATAGTGGTGTCATTATACAAAATGGTCCAAAATTTTCCCTTGTGAGTGATGTAAAACTGAAGCAAAAAGATCATCCAAATTTGGTTGAATTGAAGAAAGCAGTTCTTGAAAATTCATTCAAGGTATTCTTTCAAAAAGGAGATACAGTGCTTAGATATCAAGGTCAGCTATGTATTCCTCATATTCCATTTATTCGAGAGGCATTAAGATGTATCATGATTTACGGGAAGTCTATTGATAAAATGACACGAAGAAGGATATGGCTGAAGTTATGACTAAGTATCAGAATTGTCAACAGGTTAAGGTTGAGCATTAGAAACCTAGTAGTTTGGCTCAAGATATTGACATTCCTACTTGAAAGTGGAAAGATATGATTATGGACTTTGTTATAGGTTTATCTTGTACTCATCGGCAACATGACTCAATTTGGGTTACTATGGAACGAATGACTAGGTCGACACATTTTCTTCTAGTTAAGACTTTCTATTCAATTGAGAACTATGCCCAACATTATATTCAGGAGATGCTGAAATTTTATGGGGTTTTATTATCCATTATCTTGGTCAGGGGTAATCAATTACCTCTCACTTCTGGAAATTATTTCAGAAAATTCTTGGTACTCTAATCAAGCTCAGTACAACTTTTTACCTTTAGACCGATAGTCAAGCCAAAAGGACTATTCAGAATTTGGAGAGTTTGATCAAAGCTTTTGTGATTGACTTTAAGTGTAATTGAGAAAATCATATGCCTTTGATTGAGTTTTTCCACAATAATAACTATCATTCCAGCATCCAAATGGTTTAGTTTGAAGTTCTCTATGGGAGGAGGTATAGGTCTCTTATTAGTTTGTTTGAAGTTGGTGGGGTTGCTTTGATTGGGCCTTAGTTTGTTCATGAGGCCATTCAGAAGGTTTGACTTACTTAGAAAACATTGAAAACTACCAAAAGCCAACATAATTTCTATTCGAATGTGAGAAGAAGAGAGCTCGAGTTTTAAATTAATATTTGGTTTTACTTAAAGATCTCACCTATGAAAGGTATGATATATTTTGGCAACAAAGAAAAGCTTCATACAGAAAACACGAAAAGCATATCATATAAAATTAGATTTATACTAGGTTCATATAGATAAATCTATATTTGATACCATGTAAAACTAGATCTTCGGCCTAATTCATACACCAAAAAACCAGCTCAAAGGGAGGAGAATTACTCAAGTCTTATAATGAGACTATCCATCTCATTAATCACTGATGAGTGACTTCATCATTCAACACTCCATCTCATGCTCAGGGATGGGAATTTGGTGTCTGGACAAATTAAATTAGGTCCCCAAAATCAGATGAGACCAATTCTTCTTAGATAACATATAAAGATATGACAACTAGGCCTAACTCAATCTCAAAAATTAGTCCATGAGCATAGAATTTTCCAAGTCTATATAAGTAAACCACTAGTCCATTTTCCATCCAATATAGGATCTTAACTTACTTCAATAAAAACAAAGGAGAACTAGGATGGATGTATAACAATCTGAACTTAACAGAGGAATATTTGCTGGCATCACTAACGATATTTTAATATGGATAACAACCATTGATTGTAGTACTTTTAGGGTTCGAGTTGAGCGTTTCTACACTGTATTACTTTTGTAACCTATAAATAATAGTTTTTATGCAATTGGAAGAGATCTGATCTAAAAGGATACTATATATATATATATATATACACACACACACACACATACATATGTATATACATACTTATTTTCTTATGCTTTAACCTTTCTATATTTCACTAAATCTTTATTTATAGTTTTAACTTACAACCCCATTATTAGATCAGAAGCTAAAAACGAACACCAAATCCAATGCTTATATTTATCATCAAATCTCTATACATTATACAAATTATGTTCATACCATAAGCAACATACCACACAAAGAAGAGAATAAATGGAACAATTTTCTAGAATGCTTCATAATTTTTTGAAGATTAGATGTGGATGTGAACACACCAATCCATAGGAATCTATTCCATATTTGCTCTTATACTGGAAAATTGATAATCTGGGCTATAATACCAACTTATCATGACCCAATTCACTAGACCATATGAACACCTACTTTAACACCTAGATAGAGACCCTTTAATTTCGAATCAACTAAATCATGCAGAAGATTTAGCTCAAGAAAAAATTTAGAACATTCAAGAAAACATCCAACACACTCATGGTATCTAGTCTAAACAGGTATAAGAGTTTTTAAGAGTATGATATGAAACGCAATTGTGACACAACTACCACCATAAGAAAGGAAGAGTAGGTTCTATTAGAGATCTTTATCTTCACCTAAGAAGCATCACCAATCCTTACACCAGATTATATCTAAAAAGGTATAAAAAGAGTATATCAGTAAAAATAACACATACTAGTAGGCATCTTAATTAATCAATACCACACAATATAAAGTGAACATTTAGAAGCAAGTAGGTGATAAGGGACTACACCACTTAATCATTTAATCACATACTTTTATCACTCACTTTGTCTGAATCACCACTAGCATGTAACATGATATAAGTATTCTATTTATTTCACTGCCAACTCTAGTGCATATTAGGGCCTAACTCTTATATCAACCATAAAGAAACTTTTGAACTCTTAACTACTAACTCGAGTCTAATCACTCAACCCCTTAGTTAATGTTATCACCCACATTTGGTTTAGTAACTTATTTGCAAATGCACATATTCATATAGTTAAGAATTTTTCCTCTATACCTATTCAGGACCATCATGGTGGGACCTATCCCATTATGGACGACCCACCATATCAGGATTCCTCTCGCTAGTGCAGTCTAGACAGAGACAATCTTGGAATTTCTTTTTCAAGCCCCCATTAACACACATAAACATTGTACCAAATATAGTCTGATATCTAAGCCACCAATGCATTACTTAATAACCCCTCAGTCTCTCTCCACTTGGTCATATGCAACATCTTACATTATTATCTGAAAATATAACAGACATATGTATTAAGATAAATGATATACAATCACATTACAATTATAGTCTTTTGGACTTCCCGGCCTTACATTGATACGCCCAAATTTACACTCTAAAAGGAATAGTAAAGCAATCATTAATCAAATATGGAACTCAACCAGAGTTGAGGTCGAGCTCGTAGGGAATGTCTGAGAATTAGTCTTAGCACCCTTTTTCAGATGTAATATCTATTGCCAAAGTAAAAGGACATAAAGTAAATGGGGGTTGTGGTTTTGCAAACTAAATTATTAAAGTAAAGTGACAAAAGAGTACAAAGATGAGGATACACATATTCAGAAGATGCATGTCGCAGAGATGAGGATGCTGAGATGGATGTGTGGTCAAACCAAGAGTGACAAGGTTAGGAATGAGACCATTCGGGAGAAGCTAGAGGTAGCCCCGGTGGCTGAAAAGATGAGGGAAGTGAGACACGATGGTTTGGACATGTGCAGAGAAGGAGTACCGATGCTCCTGTTAGGAGGTGTGAGAGGTTAGTTTTGGGAGATACACAGAGGGGTAGAGTTAGACTGAAGAAGTACTAGGGGGAGGTGATTATACATGATATGGCGGAACATCATCTTATTGAGGACATGACGTTAGATAGAAAGAAGTGGAGGTCGCGAATTAGCAAGCTAATTGGTAGGGTTAGGTGGATGCATGGCCTTGGGGGTATAGTAGGGTTAGGTGGAGGACATGTTTTTTTATCATGTGTTCTCATCATCATGTCGTATTATGTGTTAGTTTTATCATATGTACATACTGCCATGTGCTATTCATTATTAGTCGCTCTTTCTGTTCTCTTCCCTTTCCTTTTTGTCATATCTAGTTCTTTTTGCATATGGGTTTTGAGGTGATGGTTCCTAGGAAACAACCACTCTACTTCTATGAGGAAGTGGTAAGGTCTTCGTATATTCTACCCTCCCCAGACCCCACTTGTGGAATTTCACTGGTTATGTTATTGTTGTTGTTTTTGACAAAAGAGGACAAAGACTACTAGATTTCAAATGATTAATGCGAAACTAGGATTTTGTTCCCCATGACATCTGATGCAATAGCCGAATCAATGCGGTAAACTCATTCATGATTACGTATACAAGATCTAACAAGTTATGTAATACCTAATTCACCTTTCGGTCCTTCTTAGATTCATTTCACTCATCACCTTTTGATCTCAATATGTATACTTACTAACCCTTGTTATGGATCCCGGAATACTCTCACCTTTCTGTCTCAAGTATTTAGACTAGGTTAAGAACCCCAAATTTCTATCGTAGAATTCTTTTCTTAATGACTACATCCCTTTCAGGTATGTAACGAATACAAGCTTACCCTAATGCATCGACTCATTAAGTATGAATTTGAACTGAAGAATACGACAATATATATGCCAATCAATCCCGATATTTACCCCAGCAAACCCACTCGCGTCACACATAACCTTAAAAGGGGTAGCCCAATCAAGTGCAACTACCATAGGTGCCGAAATCAACTTCTGCTTCAGAGTCTCAAAGGCATGCTGGCAAATGTCATCAAACTGAAACTTAGCATCTTTCACCAAGAGCTTACACAGTAGGTGAGCAATCTTTGAGAAATCCTTAATAAACTGGTGGTAGAAGCCTCATGACTAAGAAAACCCTAGACCCCATTCACAGATATGGGTGGTGGCAACTTCTCGATAACCTCAATCTTTGCCTTATTACCTCTATGCCCTTATCAGAAATCGTATAGCCAAGGACTATCCCTCATTGACTATGAAATATCATTTTTCCCAGTTTAACACCAAATTCGCCTCCTACAAAGTTATAATGCCCTACTAAGATTCAATAGACAATCGTCAAAGGAATCACCCACTACAGAGAAGTCATCCATAAATACTTGAGGGTGTCTTTGACCACGTCGGAGAAGATCGACATTATACTTGCTGGAAGGTGGTTAGGGCATTGCATAACTCGAAAGGCATTCTCCTGAAGGAAAAAGTGTCATATGGGAAAGTGTAGGTGGTCTTCTCCTGATCATCTGGAGCTATAGATATTTGATTGTAGCTCGAGTACATGTCCAAGAAGTAGTTTCACCCTCTTTCTGCCAACCTGTCTAACATCTGGTCCATGAAAGGCATGGGGAAATGATTCTTTAAGGTCCATCCATGAGCTTCTGGTAGTCCATGCATACTCGCCACCCAATGACAGGTCTCAAAGGGATCAACTCATTTTTATCATTATCCCCCATTGTCATGCCCCCTTTCTTAGAGACACATTGAACTAGACTAACCCACCGGCTATCGTAGATTGGGTATATCATCCCAGCATCTAGCCACTTGATAATTTCCTTTTTCACAACCTCTTGCTCGGGTGGATTCAACTTGCGCTGGTGTTCAATGCTGGGTATACAGTCATCCTTCAACTTGATTTTATGTGTGCATATCACTAGAGAAATCCCTATAATATTTGCAGTGGTCCAACCAATAGCTCATTTGAACTTTTGAAGGACCCCTAACAGTGCTGTCACCTAGTCTTCTTGAAGATCTGTAGCCACAATCATTGGAAGAGTGTTATTAGTGCCCAAAAATGCATACCTTAAGTGTTGGGGCAGCTTTTTGAACTCCACAATTGGAGGCTCCTCAATAAAAGATTTAGCTGGCAGTGTAGGTTTGTTCTGCAGGTCCAAGTCCAACTTTCTGGGAACAAATGGTCTGGTTCCCCTATCTTGCAAAGCATTCATAGTGTCTTCATACCCATTGATACTATCCGTTAGGAAGTTGATCAACACCGCTGCTAGTGTGTCCACAATCATCTTTTCTTCAAGTGGAATCTCAGAAAGATAATAATCATCCACATAATGACCGACATTATAGCCACCTCTTTGGGTCTTTTCATTGCAGCACATACACTGGATTTTACTTATTCAGTGTTCAACCTAAAGGTGAGCTCCCCTCACTTTATATCTACTAATGCCCTGCCAGTTGATAGAAAAGGTCTCCCAAGGATTTTGGAACCTCGAAATCCACTCGAAAGTCCAGAATGACAAAATCCCCAAGAAAGATAAACTTGTCCACATGGACCAACATATCATACAAAATCCCTACGGGCTGCTTCACTGATCTGTCTGCCATAAGTAGCCACATTATAGGGGGTGTGAGGGCTCTAAGCCCAACTGCTTGTAAACTACCAGTGGGATCAAGTTGATGTTGGTGCCCAAATCACAGAGAGCCCGTGTAAAGTCATACTCTCCAATAGTACATGGGATAGTGGAAGCTCCCGGATCTTCCTTCTTCTTAACAGGGGATCTTGTAGCAATGACACTACAGTGATGAAGATTATTTGATGGCTTAATCGTGGATGGCCTCTTCTTTGTTACTAAGTATTTCATGAACTTAGTGTAGCCTGGCATTTGTTCAAGTGCTTCCACTAGAGGGATGTTCACTAACAACTCCTTCAGCATAAACAAGAATTTTTGAAACTTTCTATCTTCAACTTTCTTCTGCAACCTTTGTGGAAATGGTAGTGGTGTCTTGGGAATGGCCGGTAGAGACTGAATTGCTAGTTTGTCTAACACTTGAGCATCTTTAGCAACCTCAGGCTCTGTTGGTGCCATATCAATCTCTTCACTCACGTTATCAATATACACCTCCACAAGGTCAGGTACCTTGCCATTAGCTTTATCAAAACTTGCATCACTGGCTATAATAGGGTCAGAAAATACCTTACCACTCCTCGTGGTTACTATCATGCAGTGACCATCATTCTTTAGGTTCTAAATAGTGTCACTAGGAAGTGACCCTACTTTTCTTTGATTCAATGAGGCTGACAATTGCCCCATCTGCTGCTCTAGTTGCTTGATCGAGGTGGAATGTGAGTCGACTAGCTGCTGAATATTGGACATTTCTCCTTTCATGTATCGTACCCCTACCTCAGTGGACTCTACTTTGTCAAGAACCTTCACCATTATCTCTTCTAATTTTGAGTTTCCACTATCATCATTCAGATGCTCGCGATTCCTATAGTCATCTCTATTTAGCCAATTGCTTTGATAGTTCTCATGACCATAGTTTCGACCTTGATTACAACATTGAATGCCCGGTAACCCCCTGGTTTTCCAAGAAGTTCGCCTCCTCATCATAAGTATAACTTTGATCATTATACCTAGGCGTTGTATCCATACCTTTCACCTTTTCTAGGTCTCCGTTTAGTAGACACTTCATCAGCAACTCTAGTTAGATTTGCATATGGGTCATATCTTGATCTCGTTCCTGCTCCTTCTTATGCTATTCTGAAGGCATCTCAAAGATAAACCCAGAGCAATCTCTATCTCTGGTGTACCATGCTCTATTATTTTTGGCTACATGATCCAAGATCACCACTATGTTTGGGAATTTTTTGGACATGTATGATCCTCCACAAGCAGCTTCAATGATAGGCTTCATCACAAAGTTGTCGGACCTGCAGAAGACTTCTTTCAAGTGTTCATCTATGAAATGGTGATTGGGGAACTACTTAAGCTTCTGCCTGAATCTTTCCATGTTTCATATAGTGCTTCATTCGACAGTTGCTTGTAAGACCCAATGTCATCTTTGACCTTCAGTTGTCTCGATGCAGTGAAGAATCTCTCCAAGAAAGCTTCTTTTAATTCTCCCCAAGTGCGGATGGAATCATGCAGAAGCTTATTCAGCGGTCGCCTCACTAGTAAGAGATAATGGAAGTAATTGCAACCTAAGTGCTTCCTGATTGACCCCTGTGATATCGGTCCATTGATATGTTGCCAAGAAGTTCATGACAAGTTGATTTGCGTCCTCAGTTGCCGCTCCACTGAACAACCCTTTCAACTATAGTATCTGCAACATAGTACTTGTGATGGTGAACTTGACACCTGTTAGGTAATGGTGGATGCACTATTGCTCCAGTGGTCCCAGCATCCTCATCATTATCATTCACTGCTTCGGGCTACTGAGGCCCTTAGGGTCTTACACCAGGTTGCTGATGCAGAGATGGCGCCAGTGGCACCTATCTAAGTGGAGCCACCGGTGGCACCTCATTACCAGCAAGGTAATCTTCACCTAGACCATCAATTCCCTTACCTACAAGATTCACGGCTAACTCTCTCCATCTCGCTGCATCGCGTTTTTGGGCATTGATTTTGTGGATTGACTTAGTGAGCTCGAGATCGTAGGGAACAAGTGTTTCACCCTTACTTCGGGTGTTTGGCATGCAACGTTGGCTCCCTGCCAAGAACTAAAACAAGAAATAAAAGTAAAATTAGGGGCTAGTATTACACACTGAAAGTAACAACTAATAGATGATTGCTTCGCCGTATTCCCTGGCAACGACATCAAAATTTGATAAGCCCAAATTTACCTTCCAAAAGGAAGAGCAAAGAGGTCGTTGATCAAATTTAGAAGTCAACCAGAGTTGAGGATGATCCCACAGGGAATACGTGAGAATAAATCTATTGGCACTTTTTTTTCAGATGTAATATCTATTCCTAAAATAAAAAGACATAAATTAAATGGGGATTTTTGATTTTGTAAACTAAATTATTAAAGTGACAAAACAATACAAAGACTACTGGATCTCAAATGATTAATGCGAAGCTAGGATTGTGTTCCCCATGACATCTAGTACGATAGCCGTATCTATGTGGTAAATTCATTTATGATTACGTATACAAGATTTAACATGTTATGTAACACCTACTTCACCTTTCGGTCCTTCTTAGATGCATTTCATTCATCACCTTTTGATCTCAGAATGTATACTTACTAACCCTTGTTATGGACCCCGGAATACTCTCACCTTTCGGTCTCAAGTACTTAGACTAGGTTAAAAACCCTGAATTGCTGTCATAGAACTCTTTTTCTAATCACTAAATCGCTTTCGGGCATGTAACGAATACAAGCTTACCCTAATGTGTCGACTCATTAAGGATGAAGTTAAAGTGAAGAATACTTTGATATATATGCTAATCTATCCTGAGATTTTCCCCATATTTGTCTATCTTATTGAGTTTTCATGGTCCCAAAACCCTAGTTGTGGGTTTAGCCTAGAATATTCAAGAAGGATAGCCCACAACAATATAAAGAGTTCATGATGAAGAATTTACTATTGAAGAATTAATGAATCCTCGGATTACAATCTCGAATAAGATAACTCAAATCCAAGAGTTCAATGAAATTGAAAGCAAAATAGTGTTCTTCTCGTGTTCTCTATCTCCAGCAGTCCAACAACAACAACAACAACATACCCAGTGATATCCCAGAAGTGGGGTCTGGGGAGGGTAGATCGTACGCAGACCTTACCGCTACCTCATAGAAGTAGAGAGGCTGTTTCCTAAAA
>JAOTQR010034059.1:0-15921 GCA_025774065.1 Solanum ossicruentum | reverse complement strand
TTAGGAACCTCAACATAACACCCTAGAAGCGACAATTTCCCGAGAAGCCGAAAAAACAACATTTTCATCAAAAGCACTCTAGCAACCCGAGAGGGTTGCTACTGTTCGTACCAAAAAAATTTTTTTGTTTTGTTGATTCTCCTCCTGTTGAATTGGCCAAGTATGGAAAGACATGATCATCTTTCACAAAACATACAAGAATATGTATTTGCCAACCAACAATACCATCCACAAATCCCTATCCCCCAATTCCTAAATTTTTCCAACTTCACATTCAAAATTAACTTAATCTTTACAACACATAAGATTTTATATCACAAGAAAGGGGGGAAAACTTACTTGGAGACTCTCTTCTTCCTTCCTCTTCTTCCAAGCTCTATTCTTCTCAATTTTCTCTAAGCTCAAGACCAAGGAGATAGGTTTCTTTCATTTGAACTAAAGATGGGGTATATATAGACACCCAAATCCTAAAAATTGCAACATAAGGGCTTCTAGTTTGCCTATTAATCAATTAGGTCCCAAACTTTCTTATTTTAATCCCATTGAGGACTTCCAACTTCAATTAATTGTTATCCTTAATTTAATGAGAGTACGGGGTCTAACACTTTCTTTGCTAATTCACAATCAATATTACAATATAACAATGACAAAAACATATATGAACAATACTAATAAACAATTCAAGTTTATATAATTTTTTTAAAAGAAATTATAAATAAAGGCTACCAAATTAAAAGAGGAGAGAGAGAGGTGGCTTAACTCTAGATGAAGTCAGGACTGCTGCCGATAGAGTGGAGGGGGTGGCGATGGTGGCCTGAAAACGGGCAGTGGGTGGAAGAAACGAGAGAGGGTCGGGGGAAATTTTAAAATTTTAGGTTTAGGAAATGAGGGAAAAAGATCGGTCAACAAATGATATTCAAATTTGGGAGTGACGGGCAACGTCCCCAAGTCCGCCGCCCCATTAAAAAATTAAATTATTTTATTTGATTAATAACTTATTTTTTAGAAAATAAAAAAGCGACCAATAATGTCATTATATCCCTCGCAAAATTGTTTAAAAAATTTATTATTTATTTAGTAAAATTCACACCCTAAAAATATTTAAAGGTTTAATTTTTTTAATAAAATAAGCGATAGACTTTGTACTGTGTCCGTCATAATTTATAAAAATATATTTAAAAAATAAATAAAATTTTTGGAAAAATTTCGTGAAAAAAGCGACAGACTTATTGTTGCATTCTATCGCTTTTCTTAATTAAAATATTTTTAAAAATGAAAAATAAGAAAGCGACGGACAACATCGCTTAGTCCGTTGGTTTTTTAAGCGACGTAGTCCGTCGCTTTTTTTTTCGTCGATTTTCAGGCAGTTTTTAGTAGTGGGAAAATTTGTTCTGATGTCCTACCTGGGACTACTACGCCATCAAGTTTAAAATTTTGTCATCCGCTCCCAAATGCTTTGCCCGTGCACTCTCTATTGCCCACTCAACATTTGTCGAACCAGAAGGTGTCTCCGTTGCATTAGGTAATTCTCAAAATTTATCCTCTCCTTCATTGCGAGCCACCACCACACCACTAACTGATAATGCTCAAACCCCACCGCCATCCAGGCCATTAATCATATGCCAACATAGAAATTTCCAACAACCAAGTACCTCAATATTACCACTACACTCCAGTATACCGCCTTCCCACCTACTTTCACAGTCTCCTAACAATAATCTTTCCCAATCTACACTTGCTTTGACTTCATCAGATCCTTCAACTGTTGTGTTCACTTCAACTCATCCCGTGGTCACCCGCCCCAAAACAAATAGCCTCAAACCCAAACAGTTTAATGTCAGTATTCAACTCTCCTCGTCCTTTATTCCCCTATGTACAAACAAGCGTGTCCTTACCCTTACTAGAGGGAAGCCATGCAAATTGAATTTGATGCACTTGTTAGGAATTAGATAGGGGATTTGGTCCTAGTTGCTCCTTCGATGAATGTGGTTGAGTGCAAGTGGCCATTTCGTATAAAACATAAATATGATGGTTTCATTGATAGGCATAAAGATTGGCTTATTGCAAAGGGATTTACCCAATGTCTAGCTTGGACTACCATTCCACCTTCAGTCTGATAGCAAAATTAGTGATTTTTTGATTGCTACTTACTATTGCGACGTCGTACAACTGGTCAATTCATCAGATTGATGTCAATAATGCATTCTTACAAGGACGTCTTGAGGAAGAGGTTTATATGAGGCAACCACCAGGTTCTGAAGATCGAAGTCTCTCCACGCATGTCTGCAAATTGAACAAAGCAATCTATGGCTTGAAACAGGCCTCCCGAGCTTCGTACAGCGACCTCAAAAACTATTTGCTAATTGTTAGGTTTGTCAAATCTCAATCTGATTCTTCATTATTTATTTTGCATAAGTTTGGGTTCACTATTTATGTTCTTATCTATATGGATGATATAATCATCACTGAAAATCAGATTCATAGGGCTCGTCATATGACAGATGGTCTTTCCACTGTTTTCTCCTTGAAAGACCTTGGACATCTCAGTTATTTTTGGGCGTTGAGGTTATTACTTCTCCTGATGGTCTTGTTTTGTCCCAGCATAAGTATATTATGGATCTTTTAAATGATGTTGACATGCTAAGCAGTAAAGGAGATCCTACACCTATGACCTCAACTACCATTTTGACAAACATAATGAATGATCCTCTGACTAATGGTACTCTTTATTGACGGGTAATTGGAAAGTGGCACTATTTATCCTTTGCACGGCCTGATATTGTCTTAATAATTAGCAAGCTTTCTCAATTTATGCAAAATTCACGCCAATCTCACTGGAAAGCAGTCAAACATTTACTTTGTTATCTTTGCTATATGGAATACAGATTGCCAAAGCTCCATATTTGTTCTTATTTGGTTGTTTATGCTAATTTAGATTGGGCTGGTGATCCAAATGATCGCTCTTCTACCTTTGGCTATATTACTTTTTTGGCAGCATACTGATATCCTGGTCATAAAAAATAACAATTTGTATCACAATCGTCTACAGAAGTTGAGTATAGAGATGTGGTTGATGCTGTTGTAGAAACCAACTGACTTACAAATTTTCTTTGTGAACTTCGCATGTCATTTAAGGGAGTTCCACAGGTGTTTTGCGATAATATCAGCACCACTTACATTTGTTCAAATCCAATTTTTCATAGTAGGATGAAGCATGGTGCCATTGACTTTCATTTTGTTCGTGAACAAGTTCAGAACATGGACATTGAAGTTCACCACCTTCACTCAGCTGATAGTGTCTGACATACTCACAAAATCACTTTCAAAGCTACTTTTGCCCAACAATTTTCCAAGTTGGGTGTTGTTGACACCACCAACTTGCGGGGACATTACAATGATAATATCTTTCGGCCCTTTTAGGACTTTTATTGTAACTTATTCCTTGTATTTAGGTTATAGATAAGTCTTACCTTTTTCTTAGTTTATCTCTTTGGTGTAGAAGTATAGAATCTATATATACTAGTCTACAATCAATGGAATGCATCGTTCATTTCTTTCACTGTAGTCTTGTACTTTACAAGGTCAAGTCCCCATTCAAAGCCTCATTTGGTGATAAGTCAAGTCCCACGAAATAATAATACAATGAAGTAACCATTCATAGACTTTGAGTTCAATGATGTTAGTGAAATCCATGGAGCAACTTATGAACCTTAAGGATTCAAATGTGAGAATTGTCCTTATCACAAGATGAATCCATCATTTGGTAGAGAAAACCTTTCACCAATCATTCATTTAGTCATAAAAGGGCTTCCATAGTCAAACTTATAACTTTCATAAACATTTAGATGAAAACCTTCCCATATCAAACTTATAACTTTCAAAGACATTTAGATAAAAACCTTACCACTCTAGTCGCATTTCTATTGAAGCATATAGTAAAACTAGATGGGTCAGTATATTTGGACTTTAGAACATGAAATGTGAGGAAATCATGCATAAACATTACGAATCTATCAATTATGATGGTTAGTAAATCAACCCACCATGAACTTTCAAAACCTTAAGTAACTTGACTTGGAAACATATCATAAATAGCACAGACTCCATTCATATAAAAACTATAACATATAATAGTAAATAAATCATGATACATGCATTTTAAGCAAAACTATAAACATTCATGAATTTACATAAAGAATTCTAGGAAATTTAGTTGAAAAATACTTGGGTTTATGAGTGGAAAGTATCCATGAATGAAACCTACATACCATGAATAAAATATATGAAAGAAATTCAAATATTCGGGGAGGAAGCTTAAAATTCTAGTACTTGCCTTCAATGGAGACCTTGAGAGCACTTGGGGAGTTTGAGACTTAGAATATTTGAGAATGATTTTGGAATGAAGGTGATTAGGGTAGTATTATATTGATATGGCTAGTTTTAGAAGTGAAAACAACGTAGTTTAAGACTTAGGATGCAAGAAAAGGCCAGAAATATTGCCCTTCATTAAAAATTCTCGGGGAGGAAACCATGAGCTTGATCTATGGGTCATAGATCAATCTACGACTCCTAGGAACAGGGTTTCATCCTGGTTACACCCCACAACTTCAGAATCTTGAAATTTAGATCTTAATCTACGAACCTTTATCTATGGTCCATAGTTCCTTTTATGGGTCGTAGATGCCCCTCATAGGTTTACCCAATACTTAGCAAAATTTTTTTACATTCTCATTATTCAAACCAAAGACCCTCTTTATGACTTGTCAAGCAGACCATTACTCATAAAAAGTATCATCCGTTTGAACTTAATGTATTTTTCTCTGAACCTCATCCGTAACCTCAATCCACGACTCGTCGACATTTCTATGGTCCATAAAGACCCTTCATAAATTTGACTTCCAACTTCCAAATATCCACTAAGTCCCTATCCCACCCAAGAGGCCTATCTACAACCCATAATGCCAACCACAGGCCATAGATAGGGCACATACATCCCTCACCAGCAACCAAACTTGTACCTTCTTTCCACAATTCGACCTTTTAACATGCAAGGTATTATATCAATATGCATAATGAATAAATGCTTAATAATTTTACTTTAGGGAAATTGTTAAAAATAAGGTAGATATGAGCCACTAAGTTGATATCAAGGATATATTTAAGCCAAAAGGTTGACATCAAGGGTATTTGGCTGCTGAAAGGTGGATGAAGGGTAGCTTTGCATCAATTTAAATAGTTGAGGGAAATTTTAGGCCTTTCTCCGTTTAAGAAGGGTAGATGATAAAATACTTATACAGAAATAACTAAATTCTGCATAACTAATTCATACATTATAATATCTGCATAATTTTAACCAGCAGCAAGACGACCCCAAATAAGTAAAATTAAGGTAGAAATGACATGCCTCGAGAAGGGAGCCAAGATGTGGTCGGCACCCAGAGACTATTGCTAGTCCTCAAGCGAACCACTTAGCCTCATCATATTCATTCAATCAATAAATTTTATAAATTAGCGAAAGACATAAAGAATATAACTGGGCACATCTAACTAATCTCAAATGATAATAATATAATAGAAGACTAGTAGGAAGAAATAGCTTACAATCTTAACAATCAACATTCGACATCTAGTCTATGAAGCCTCTATCACTATCAGGTGTTGCCAATGGCAGATCCATGGCTACCTTAATCAAAATAAAGTTAATAAATGTCTAACTCTAAAGCAAGATGAAAATAACATAATGGATCCTCCAAAATAGGGGAGGCTCACCAATCAGCTGAATGTCCAAGATCCTCAACGATGCGCCTGTTGATGATCTCTAATCCCTGTATCTACATCATAAAATGATACAACGCCGAATGGTATCAGTACGTGGAATTTACGGTATGTAAAATAACTGAATGAAGCTGAAACAAGTAGAATAATATGAAAAAACAATCAACTCAATATAGAAATTAATCAACATATCAAATGTCTATCTAAAGCAAGAATAAAGAGTAAACAAGTGACCCATCAATCTCATCAATCAAATCATACTCATCTCAACTCATGTCATCTCATCTAACTAATAGTACTCTGTTTGGGAACATTCTGGGAGTTTCTCTTATCTGACAACAATCACTTATAAGCCAGTGATTGCACAAACAATCTCACTGATGTTGCCATAGACGTTCCATACTTGTCAGGTAGGGAACGAATCGAAACCCTAATGTCCAAATTGAGACAACAATTTATAAGTCCTGTACTGATTTCAGGGACTTCTAATCAGAGGAAAACTCATCATAATGTGATATCATGGTCCTAATCCTCACCTACACTTGGCTACGTAGTTTGACGAGTGCGAGTTGGACTAACTCTTACTCTTTTGGTGCTCGGTAGTCCTCCCATGACTTAATGCTCATAAAATAATCCATCTAATCAAACAATCTCAATCAAATCATCTCAATCATCCTCGGGGAGGCACTATCTTTCAATCAGTCTCATAGAGACTTTAATCATCTCATCAATCAATATCTCAAATAATTGCTCAAGGCATAGAACAATCATTAGGAAACAATCGAATAAACAAATCATTAGAGTTCATTTACGGAGACTCATAGGACTATCAAGCTCTATCAATTCACAATCTTATCATTCTCACATTACAATCATAATCGACATTCTCAAATCAAGGTTCTAGACTCAATACCAAGGTTCATTCATGCATGCTTTCAAAATTATCATGTAGGGTTGTGCAATATCTTATGAAAAATAATCAATTTAAGGAAAACAAGTTTATGATGATCATTAACATATGAAAATACATGTAATAAATATAATTTTCAAGAAAACCCATCAAGAATCATGTATATAGACTCGTGAACTATTAACACTCTTCTAAGACCATCTATGGGGCAAATGAGAGAACAATCTCATACTTTTAGTTTAGCCTTACATACTTGGGATGAAGTTTTACCAATCAACCGTCAAGAATTTCCTTGAATTCTTCAATCTACGTTTCCCCCTTCTCCTCTCTAAATCCTTAGTCTTTCAAGTGTTTAGAAAATGGCTTAATATGGGCTTTAAGACCCTATTTACACATCAAAACGACCCAATTTAATTGTGTTTTGAGTTTAGGATGGGTTGAAAATTGCCCGGAATGCCCCTCAAATTAAAATGAAAAAGTTCACCTAGAAAATGCCTAGCGTACCTACATATTTTTTTCTTGAAAATTTTTCGAACGAGTTCTCAATTCCCGTCAAAAAAATTTAAAAAAATGAAAGGAACATCCGTGTCCCAGGCTCATCACGCCTTGGGCATGCATCGCCACTATTTTTTGTCTCGGATCAAAAAATTATTTTTCTATCCAGTTGCTCTAAAATTCAAATGAGACCATTTCTCCACTCAATTTTTCATGTCAATTGCATATTCTGTCTCAGATTCGCAAATAGAGCATGGGAAGACGCATTATGTGCATGTCGCTATTATAGGGGAATTTCGATAATTTTATCGGTGTTACATCATCTCCGCCTTGGGATCATTTATCCTTAAATGATGAGTAAAGATAGATATCAAGGCACAAATAGGCTCAAAGCTCATCTCACATTCACATTATCAATCAATCTCTCATCTCTATCTCAATCATCAATCAACCCTATTCGAATTCAAGAATAGACAATCAACTCAAGAAAAGATAAATCAGTTTAATGAATAGTAAGGAATTTATTTTCAACATTCTCATTATTTGGCACGAATATGTGCCGATATTTAGCTTTCATCTCTTCTTCAGCTTCCCATATGGCTTCTTCAACAAATTGATTTCTCCACAGGACTTTGACTAAGGCTATATCGTTAGTTCTCAACTTGCGAATCTGACGACCAAGGATTTGGACCATAATTTCTTCATAGGTCAAGCTATCCTTCACTCCAATGCTCTCAACAGGGATCATGAAGTTAGGATCTCCCAAACATTTCTTCAATATCGACACATGGAATAATGGGTGGATTCTGTCTAACTTGGAAGGCAACTCTAATTCATAAGCAACCTTCCCAGTCCTCTTCACAATTTCATAAGGTCCAATGTAGCGTGGACTGAATTTACCGTTCTTTCAAAATCTTGTGACACCTTTCATAGTTGATACCTTCAAATATACCCAATCATTTACCTCGAACTCTAAATCTCTCCTCCTCACATCGGATTAGGATATCTGGTGACTTTGTGCAGTCTTCAAGCTCTCTTTAATAAACTTAACCTTCTTCATTGATTGATAGACAAGATCAGGCATAATCAACTCCGCTCATCTAACCTCGAACCACCGAATTAGTGATCTACATCTCCTCCCATATAAGGCTTCTTAGGGAGCCATATAAATGCTTGCATGATAACTATTGTTATATGCAAATTCAATCAATGGTAGGTGATCATCCCAATTTCCTTGGAAATCAAGAACACAGGCTCTCAACATATCCTCTAACGTTTGAATTGTAGGCTCTGCCTAACTATCTATCTATGGATGAAAGTCTGTGCTCAAATTTACTTTTCTACCTAATCTTTTATGGAATGAACTCCAAAATTGAGAGGAGAATTGAGCTCCTTAACCCGAGATAATGGATAAGGGAATTCCATGGAACCTCACAATCTCTTGGATGTACAACTTAACATACTCCTCTGCAGTGTTAGTTGTTTTATCTGCTAAGCAGTGAGTCGATTTGGTCATCCTATCCACAATCACTCATTCCGAATCATGTTCCTTTTGAGACCTTAATAGACCAGTAATGAAGTCCATATTAATCATTCCCATTCCATTCCAAAATCTCAAAATTTTGAGATAATCCACATGGCCTTTGATGCTAAGCTTTCACTTGTTGACAATTCGGGCATTTTGAAACAAATTCTACAATATTTCTATTCAATTCAATCCACCAATAGACTTCTCTCAAGTCATGATACATTTTGGTAGATCTAGGATGAATGGAATATCTAGTGTTATGAGCTTAAAGCATGACTCTATCTCGGATACCAACAACATCTGGAATGCACAATCTATTCTAGTATCTCAACAACCCATCTCCCCCTTTGGAGAAGACCATCACTTTTTGTTTATGGACAACATCCTTCATTCTGAGTATGACAGGATCTCGATCTTTTTTTTCTTTTACCTCTTCCACCAATGATGAGGTAGACCCGTTCTGAACATTAAATCTTCCCTTATCATTCTCCTAAAGTTGAACTCCCAATCGGGTCGATGGATGCACTTCTTTAGCTAGCTCTTTCTTCCCTTCCTCAATATGGGCTTTGCTATCCATTCACAACCTGCTAAGAGTGTTAGTAACAATATTAGCTTTACCTAGAAGGTAGAGAATGCTTATGTCTTAGTCATTGAACAACTCCAACCATCTTCTTTGTCGTAGGTTGAGCTCTTTTTGACTAAATCCATACTACAAGCTCTTGAGGTTAGTGAACACATCCACATGTACTCTATACAAGTAGTGGTGCCAGATTTTATTTGCAAACACTACCGCTGCCAACTCAAGATCATGGGTTGGATAGTTCCTCTCGTGAACCTTAAGTTGTCTGGAAGAATAAGCTATCACCTTCCTTCTCTGCGTCAGCAAACATCCCAATCCAACTCTCGAAGCATCATAATAGATCACAAAATCCTTTGTCCCATCGGACAAGGTTAGAACTGGTGCAGTAGTCAGTCTAGTCTTCAACAATTGGAAACTCTTCTCACATTCATCGGACCACTGAAACTTGACCTTTTTTTGAGTCAACTTAGCCAATGGTGCAAATAAGGAAGAGAAACCCTTAACAAATCTACGGTAGTATCTTTCCAACCCTAAGAAACTTCTTATGTCAGTTGGACAGGTCAGTTTGGGCCAATTCTATACCGCTTCAATCTTCTGAGCATCCACTTGAATACCATCACCGGAGATAATGTGGCTTAGAAAAGCTACGAACTTAACCTAGAATTCACATTTCAAAAATTTTGCATACAACTCATGGTCCGTAAGTGTTTGAAGGAATATTCTGAGGTGATTTGTACGTTCCTCTTCATCTCTTAAATATACAAAAATGTCATCAATGAACACAATCACAAACATATCCAGATACTGTCTGAACATTCTATTCATCAAGTCCATGAAGGTTGCAGGTGCATTCGTCAATCGAAAGGACATGACCAAGAACTCAAAATAGTTATATCTAGTCCTAAAGGCTGTCTTTGGAATATCACATTCCGTCACTTTCAACTAATAGTAGCCAGATCAAGGTCTATCTTTGAGAAATAGGAGGCATCCTGAAGTTTGTCAAAACCATCATCTATCCTTAGAAGAGGATACTTATTCTTTATGGTGACCTTGTTCTGTTGCTAATAGTAAATGTACATTCTAAGAGATCCATCTTTCTTTCACACGAATAGGAAAGGGGCACCCCAAGGAGAAACACTAGGCCTTATGAAGCCCTTCTCTAACAAATCTTTCAATTGTTATTTCAATTCTTTCAACTCAGCGGAGGCCATCCTATAAGGTGGAATTGAGATAAGCTGGGTATCAGGAAGAACATCAATCCCAAAGTCAATCTCCCTATATGGAGCGGCTCCGGGAAGATCCTCGAGAAACACTTCAGGAAACTCATTCACAATCAGGACTGACTCAAGAGTAGGAGACTCAACATTATCAGATTTAACTCTCACAAGGTGGTAGATACAACGCTTAACAATCATCTTTCTAGATCTAAGGTATGAGATAAACTTGCCCTTAGCTGCTACAGAATCACCCTTCCACTCTAGAATCGGTTCATTCGTAAATTGGAACTTAACGGTTTAGGCTCTACAATCAATAGAGTCATAGCAAGCGTGGAACCAATAAATGCCAAACATCAAATCAAAATTAGTTATATCTAACTCAATCAGATCAATGATAGTATCATTATAATAGATGGACACTACACAAGTTCTATAGACTATCTCGGCTCGAATAGACTCACCTCACCCACTGGAGTAGAAACATCAAAGGGTTCAAGAAGACTTTAAGCGGTTCTATCAAATCTACTGGCCACATAAGAAGTTACAAAAGATAATGTGGCACCAGGATCTATCAACACATAACAATCAATAGAAAAGACACGAATCATACTCGTCACAACATCTGGGAAGGTCTCCTGATCATGTCGACTATCCATGACATACAAACAGTTGGTGGCCCCACTTGTGCCTGATGTAGTACCTCTATCATTTCCCATACAAGTGGGGCAAGTGCAGAAGATTGAGCCTGGTCAGCCCACTGTGGACAATCTCACTGATAATGACCTGCTTGGACAAACTTGTAGCATACATCACTCTCCTAACGGCATCTCCCAAAGTGCAATATACCACACTTGCCATATGCTGGTTTACCCAATGAACCTTCAGCCACACTGGCTTGTGACTGAGATCCATGGGATCCAACATTCTAGCACCTCTGGTCATTTCTGATTCTAGGTGCAGGTGCACTAGTAGATGATGGTGCTGGAAATCGACTTCTGTTCCCCTTCTTTCCACCCTCATGGATTGATGTTTTTGCTCTCATTTCTGAACTCCTCTTTATCATACTTCCTCTCCTCATCATCTTGTTGCACAAAGGTCATCAATCTCTCATTATCCATGTCACTCATGAGTATTGCTCCCCTCCCATCCCTCTTTCACCCTCTATTCAACCCATCAACATACACTCCCATCCTCCCCCTCATATCAACAACCATGTCTAGAGTATAGCGAGGAAGTTGTGTAAACTTTAGCCCATACTCTTACACAGTCATAGAGCCTTGCTTCAAGTTCAAGAACTCTCTTACCTTTACCTCTCATCACTCCCTTAGGAAGAAGCACCCCAAGAAGGCTTCCTCGAACATAATAAGTCAACATGGGGGCATCCTCTTCTCTACCCTTCTTCCACTAGTCGAACCACAATCTAGCCACACCCTTTAGTTGATAAGTAGCTAGTTCCACTCTGTCAGCATCAGCCACATATATCACTTGGGACACTTTCTAAAGCTCTTCCAAATAGTTCTTAGGATCCTCAGTGGATACAGACCCTGTGAACTCAGGCGGATTCATCCTCGAGAATTCATGGACTCTAGAAGTGTCATAGGCATCCTTTCGACCCACTTCTTATCTCACAGCAAGTGTTGTGACAGCCTGGGCTAGGTTTGAATAGCCTGGCGAAGCTCAGCATTAGAGACCTCATCTTGCGGAGGGGCTGCACAATAGGGATAGCTTGTTCCGTGGGCTCCTCATGTCCTTGAGGCTCAGGTGGATTGACATTTTGTCTGGAAGGACATCCTCTACCTCTGACGGCTCTTCTGGGAGGCATAATCACAATTCTGCAATTCACAAAGCATGAATTAGAAGGGAACTTTCATAGAGCATAAATCTATATCATGATTTGAAACATGAAAGAAGTGAAACAATTCCTAATGTCCTATAGCCTCTTGCTTATCAAGTTTGGTCGACAACACACCCATGAAAAAGACTCTAGTAGACACGACTTCATAGACTCCCTAGGACACTTGAACTTGTGCTCTGATATCAAGTTTGTTACGCCCCAGAAAGGGACCCAAGATGTGGCCGACACCCAGAAACTATTGCTAGTCTCCAAGAGAACCACTTGGCCTCATCACATTCATTCAATCAATAAATTCTACAAATCAGCAGAATACATAAAGAATATAAATGGGCACATCTTAATCTTAAAATCATAATAGAAGGTTAGTAGGAAGAACTAGCTCACAATCTTAACAATCAACATTCAATATCTAGTCTACGAAGCCTTTATCACCATCAGGTGGTGCCAATGAGAGACCCATGGCTACCTCAATCAAAATAAAGCTAATAAATGTCTAACTCTAAAGCAAGATGAAAAGAACATAATGGATCCGACAAAGTAGGAGAGGCTTACCAATCAATTGAACGTCCAAGATCCTTAACGATGTGCTTGTTGATGATCTCTAATCCCTATATCTACATCACAAAATAATGCAGCACCGAATGGAGTCAGTATGTGGAATGTATATATGTAAAATAGCTGAATGATACCTAAACAGGTATAATAATATGAAACATCAATCAACTCAATATAGAAATCAATCAACATATCAAATGTCTATCTAAAGCAAGAATAAAGAGTAGACAAGTGACCCCATCAACCGATCAAACCTCATCAATCAAGTCAAACTCATCTAAGAGGGACTCATCTCATCTCATCTAACTAAGAGTACTCAACTTTGGAACTTTTTGGGAGTTTCTCTTATTCGACAACAATCACTTATGAGCCAGTAATTGTACAACAATCTCGCTGATGTTGCCACAATAGGTTGGGAATGAATCGAAACCATAATGGACAAGTCCAAATGGAGACAATAATCTATAAGTCTTGTATTGATTTCAGGGACTTCTAATCAGAGGGAACCTCTTCATAATGTGATGTGATGGTCTTAGTCCTCACCTACGCTTGGCTACATAGTTTGATAAGTACGAGTTGGACTAACTTTGACTCTTTCGGTGCTCGATACTCCTCTCATGACTTAATGCTCATAAAATAATCTATCCATTTAAATCATCTCAATCAACTTCGGGAGGGCACTATCTTTCAATCAGTCTCATAGAGGCTCTAACTATCTCATCAGTCAACATCTCAATCAATAACTCAAGCCTTAGAACAATCATTAGAAAACAATCGAATAGACAAATCACTAGAGTTCATTTATGGAGACTCATAGGACTACCAAGTTCTATCAATTCATCATGTTATCATTCTTATATTACAATCACAATCGACATTCTCAAATCAAGGCTCTAGACTCAATCCCTAGGTTCATTTATACATGCTTTCAAAATTATCATGTAGGGTTATGCAATATCTCTTGAAAAATAATCAATTCAAGGAAAACAAGTTTATGATGATCATCAACATAGAAAATACATGTAATAAATATAATTTTCAAGAAAATCCATCAAGAATCATGTATGTAGACTCATGAACTATCAACACTTTTCTAAAACCATGTATGGGGCACATGAGAGAACAGTCTTATGATTTTAGTTTAGCATTACATACCTGGGATGAAGTTTTGTCAATCACTCGTCAAGAATTTCCTTGAATTTTTCAATCGACGCTTGCCTCTTCTCCTCTCTCAAGCCCTAGTTTTTCAAGTGTTTAGAAAATGGCTTATAATGGGGTTTAAGACTCTATTTACGCATCAAAACGATCCAATTTGATCATTTTTTGAGTTTAGAAGGGGTGAAAAATTTCCCAAAATGCCCCTCAAATTAAAAAGAAAAAGTTCACCCAGAAAATGCCCAGTCCGCGACATGGACTGCGCGTGGACCTATACATTTTTTCCTAAAAATTTTCTGAGTTTTCAATTCCCGTTGAATTTTTTTAAAAAATAAAGGCATGTCTACATCCCAAGAGGGCGTGCCTTGGGCGCATACTGCCACTGTTTTTCGTCTCGGATAGAAAGATTATTTTTTGATCCAGTTGTTCTAAAATCCGAACGAGATCATTTCCCCACTCAATTTTCCATGGTGATTGCATATCCGGTCTCAAATTCGCAAATGGAGTATGGGAAGACGCGTTACATGCATGTCTCTATTCTAGGATTATTTTGATAATTTTACCAGGTGTTACAAGAAATTGTTGCTTTAATTCATGTAAAGTTACTTCGTATTGTGGATATCAAAAAGTTCCTTTCTATTATACGATTAAATCTTCCTAAAATCCAATGGTTTTTCTTTAGTTGGTATATACTAAATGAGTTAAAAGTTACAAATAGAATAATGTAAAGATTGTATTTTTTCTGGGTTGATTTTTGTTTAAGTTACATAGACTAATAAAGTAAAGAAACTTTACACAATCATTGAATTTTAAGCAGTTATAGCATGGTACTTCCTAGGGAGTATATATTTTTTAGGTTAGTAAATCAAGTTTAATATGGAAAGTTATGTTGTTGGTCAAGTTTATTTGTAAAAAAATGTGTACTTTATTAATGCACACCTCATAAACTCCAAATATATTGTCTTTTGACTGTCCCTGTAGGCTATAAAGTACTCAGATAAAAAGTTATGACATGACTAATTATAATCTCTAGGGTATCAAATGGACGGATTGAATTGAAATTGAGAATGTTAGAGTGAGTTGAAATAGAATTTGGGTTGGGTTATTATCCGGCCAAACTTACTTCGGGCTCAAACGTCTTGGGTTCTAATGGGCTGAAATTCAGGTTTGATCATGACCCCTTCAATCTCAATAATTCTAACATATTATTATTTATCTTTATAATCACAATTTGAATTTCAACTCAAAAAATAAAAACAAAAAGTTACAAATTGATAGATAAATGATAGAAAATATAAAATAGATAGAAAATTTATGTTACATCAATGCAAGTAAAAGACTTAGAACGGTTTGAAATTGAAGATTAAATTGGGGTCAATTGAAAATTCTTTTGATATAGGTTAAGGCTTGAACGGGTTGAGAATGAACCAAATTTAAATTAGAAAAAATTACATGGGGTGTCAGCCATGTTGGAAGATAAAATGATTGTTCAAATTGGATAATAAATTATTGTATTATGGGCAATGGGTCCCACCCACTTGCCAAAGTATTATTATTTTAAATTTCTTCTTTCTCCCATTATGTCTATATATAACCTCCACAGAATGTAAGTGATGTTAGACCCCGTAATTAACTAAATGGAGGTCAATTGCTCTTTCGAAAAAATTGTTGTGATCGTGGTACATTTTAAACTTAAATAACTTATGGTGCATGAGTATGGAAACAAGTGAATTTTGCGGGTAAAACTTTAGTTCAAGTCGGAAGTCCTTAATTAGATTAAAATAGAAAAGTTTGGGACCTAATTGGTCAATGGGCTAACTAGGAGCCCTTATGATGCAATTTCCAAAAGTT